>VZRZ01002544.1:80484-214566 GCA_013398175.1 Climacteris rufus
GGGAAACACCCCACAGCTGTTGGGGGGGAACACCCCAGGGCTTGGGGGAACATCCCACAGCAGTTCTGGGAGAACACCCCAGGGCTTGGGGGGAGCATCCCACAGTGTGACTGAAGGGTATCCCACAGCAGGTCTGGTGGGATCATCCCAGGGCTGGCTGGGGGACACTCTGTAGCAGGTATGGGGGATGTCCCACAGCAGGTTTAGGGGTTCATC
Organism: Climacteris rufus; assembly: GCA_013398175.1. NCBI lineage: Eukaryota > Metazoa > Chordata > Aves > Passeriformes > Climacteridae > Climacteris > Climacteris rufus. The sequence continues at coordinate 80,701 of VZRZ01002544.1, forward strand.
CTAAGGCTGGATGGGGACATCCCACAGCAGAGTGGGTAGCAGGGACACATCCAACAGCAGGATAAGGGGAAACATCACCCAGCATGTTGGGGACATCCTGCAGCAAGTCGGGGCAGCACACAGCAGGTCCAGAGGAGGTCCTGCAGCAGGATGGGGGCATCCCACAGCAGGTCAGCACATCCCGTGGTGGGGCAGTGGTAGCCCACAGCCACTGCAGCCAGCTTGGACCAGTGCCCGTGTCCCCTGTGCTCGTGTGTCTCAAGCTTCCTGGCCTGCAGCAGACCCAGACCCGATGTTGCCTCTGCTCCCTCCGTGAACAGAAACCACCTGCAGCCCCCAACCCAGCCTCTGCTGACACCTGGCAGAGCTGTGGCCATGGCCATGGGGTGACACAGAGCTCGTGCCTCACCTTGTCTGGGGCAGAGCAGCATCAAAGCAAATGTACCCCACCAGTCCCAGTAAGAATTGGGCAAATCCCAGTTCCTGCTGGAAGCCCAGAATCCCTTTGAACTCGTGTTCTCCTGTGGTTCTCCCCCTCTTCCCACAGGCAGCCCCTGCCCACAGCACCCAGGGGCAGGGGAGGAAGACAGCTCTCTTTTTCATCAGGGCTGGCTCCCACCCAGAGATCCAGGGGAAGATGGGGAGAAGAGGAGCACTGGGAGCAGGGACCCCCATTCCAGAGGCAGTGCACCACTGGCTCCTTCCAGCACTAATTCCAGACCATGGTCTCATGGTTTCAGTGAGCTCCTCTTTCTATATGCACACTTAAATTTAGCACAAACCAAGGTCTAACCACAAATGGTACCTTCAGGCACCTCCATCCCCAGTGGAAGGAGGACATCAGAGCCCAGTGCAATCCCTTTAACACACGCAGTGTTTCCTTCCCTGCTTCTCTCACTGTTTTTCTTCTTTATTTGCTTACTTTTCCAACTCTTTATGATTCTTTTTACCTCTCTTCTCCCTCCTAACTGCCTTTTTGTCCCTTTTCCTGCCCCTCTGTTCCCACTTTCATCTCTTTGGGCCCTTTGTGCTCCCCTCCTCCAGTATGTCCCGTTCTCACACGCAGGTCCCTGTTTTCCCAGATTTTTCAATTTATGTTTTTCTTCCAAACAGGAAGGCTGAGCCTTTGCAGAGCCCACATTTCCCCGAGCCCTCAGACAGTCTCACTCCTTGGCTGTGAGAGTGAGTGCAGCTGAAGGGGAGCAGCAACACACCGAGTGTCTCGCGCGCTCCCGCTCGGTTCAGCCCCGGTCAGGAGCTGTCGAATCGATTCCTTAGTGGCCTCCCCTCGGGGGATCAGTCTGTCTGGAGGTGTTTTCATTACAAACGTGGCTTTTTTGGGTGCTTACAGTTATTTCATACAAGTGCACTCAAGACAAATATGGGCTGAGTAAATAGAGCCTTACTCCGAGGATGCTATAAAAGCAAATTGGGATAAGCCAATTTTGACGTGAAAGGATTAAAAATAACTGGGATGTATCCTTAGCTGTTGTAAACTCATGTTGCTGCCTGAAGCATTGGCAGTTTAAACCAGGTGAAGGGATTAGTTTGTTTTAAATTTTATTTGTATCCTGGAAACTAAAAATGAACGTAAACCAGGAACGATTATTTTCACAATCTCCAGGTGCCCAGAAATTTCAAAAACAAATTGTCACTTTCAGCTCTAAACCTCCTGATCCTCTAAAAACAGTATAGAATTGAGGAGAAATAATAAGGGGGAAGGGAAGAATTTTATGCATGTTTATGTAGACTCAGTTGTTTCTTTTAAAAACCAATTGACGTAAAAAGTATCATTTGTGAAAGGTGCCCAGTGCTCAGCCTGGAAGGGCAGTATTGTAAATTATAATGGGGATGCTATAGACTTACTAGAACCCACCATAATGTCAATATTCTTACTGACAACTTGAGCTAAAACTGGTTTGCTATTAGAAGAGATCTTGCATATCTATATGGCCTTTAGGTGATTACAAAATTGTAATGAAATATTAATTAATTTCAATTAAATTATTACTGTTCTTAAAGAAAAAGTGAAAGTTGAGGAGGTGACTCTGAATTTCAGTGTCATTACAATTGTTCAGCTACAAAAGTAGTAAAAATCCACAATGTGTCTTAAATGTAAATCTTCACAGTGCCCATCTAATGAATGCACCAGAGTCTCAGAAGGCTTTTTATTTCTTTCATCCACTTTGAAGGGTAGCCTTATATTAGTTTTCTTCAGTTCAGAAGGCTTTTTGCATAGCTGGGTTTTTACTGAACAAATTCATTATGAAACATGTAGCATTTCTCTTTGCATCCTTCAGTCTTTGCTGGTACAAGACCAAAATCACCCCAGAGGGCACCTGAGGCCATGAGGAACAGCACGGGGTGTGACCCAGCCTGGGGCAGAAACAGCTCTCCAGCCTCTCTGACTTTATCACAATTAACACAAATACCATCCCCAGTCCTCCACATAAATATTTGTCCACCTGACACTCATGATACTATCCCAGGGTAAAGGAATCTGCCTCAGAAGGACTTTTTCCTTCGTATGGGAGCAGCCAGCACAGGATCCAGGGAAGCCACCTGTGGGCAAGGCTTCAGTGGAGCTCCAGCTCTGGCTGTGCTTGGGAAGGGTGAGGCTTCTCCCTAGAGGGAACCCCAAAAGTCCCATTTTCACATCACCTTCAGAAATCCACTAAACATCTTCCACCAGAAAAAAAATCTAATATCGTAATTAGGAAACATCACTCTGAATTAATCACAATACTTTAATTTGACACAGTATGTTAATGATCAGCCAAAAGGCCTCACTTGCTTTAAGAACTTGGAGTGAAATACCTGTTTTTAGCTCTCAGTGCAGTTGGTGGGTCTCTCTGGTTCTTCTCAAAGCCTCAATTTTACTGAAAGCTATCTCTGAGTAGGCATTCAAATAATTATTTGGCCTATTCAAGTGATAATGCACTACAGAGTTTATAGAATTTTGAAGAATAAGAATGTGAATACATCAGCTATCTAAAAAGATAATTTTCTCATAAAAGAAATGAGAAAAAGCATGTAATGCAAGACAGGAGAATAATCTTTTTGCCCTAAAAACTCTCTTAATAACGACAGCATCTAATTTGTTTAATCTTTCACACTATATACCCGATAATAGTCTTGAAGAAAAGCAGTGACTGTTTGCTGACTCTCATAGTGAAGAATGTATTTATCTGTATCAGATGCCTATATAAATTCATACTGTAGGTGTAGAAAGTATGAAAGATCTCAAATCAGTTGCCTTTAGTGCCTAAAGTAACCAGAACACACAATCCATGCAAGACTATCTGAATTTCTAATCCGTACCCTGGGCTGAGATGCAGTCCTTCTCTCACCAAACATGCCTGCTTTAGGTCAATAATTAATGGTCAGTGAAGTAGAAGCTTCACAGCCAGCCTAAGAACCTTCCTGATAATTTGTCCTCTCTCTTGGGGATTGTACACAAGGCAGAAGAGACCATTTCTGCTGACATTAATTCGGGTCCCCAGCATTTACTCAACCACCATTTATGTTTTTTTGCGTTGCAAGGATTTTGTAAATGACTTCTAAGTTTCCTGCCCCTCTCTCTGATGTGGCTGGAGTTGGCCTGTGCCTTCTCAAGTTACCAGCAGCAGCCTGGCTGAGACATGGAGGCTTCACACCTGCAGCTCTCACTGTGCCTGTGAAAGCCAACTGGGGTCCGAGGTGTGAGTGGCTTAACAAGTCTGGGCATCCCCGGGGTGATCCTGGATCCCACCACAGCAGTTTGCATCATGTGGAGAAATGAAGGGCAGCTCAGACTGTGAGAAGCAATTCTCACACTCAGAGTTGCCTTTGGAGATGTCCATGGGGCTGCTGCTTGCAGGAACTTGTAGGGTTGTCTCAGAGGTCAGCACCGTTCTGCCCTGGGAGGAGAGCAGCAGCATCCACACACCTCAGGCCTAGGCCTGGCCTCTTCTGACGTCAAATAAACTAATTTTTTAAAAGTCTAAAGACAGGTGCAGATTTTGGGATTAGAAGAGGCACTGTTGTCTGAATTCCTACCAAATCAAGCCATAAATTTCATTAGCGAATCCTAAACATAGAGATCAGTTGTGTTTTAAACTAGCACATATCTCAAGAGAAATCAAGCACTGACTTACAACAATGAAGACAACTTCCCTCAGCAAACTACTCCAACTCTTAAAACCTCATTTCCTGTTTGAATTTCACTGATCTGAACTAGCAGATGATATTATGCCCTCTAATATCAGGATGTTTTTACCTTCCATGTGTAATTATAAGCTGGCAACAAATTCCACCATACCTCTTACACCACACAGCAAAATTTTTGTCACCATCAAGTGACTCTGGTAGCTCATCTCCAAGCCCTTTCCAGTAGATCAACAAACTTTGTAAAGTTTCTGGCATGATTTCAGGAATATTCTCACCCCCTGGGATCAACCACACCATTCCATTCTTAGTTATATATTCTTGCAGACCAAGTAAACAATCAGGGTATAAAGAGAAACAGTCTCATGAATACACTAATAAAATTGAAACAGATTGACAAAGATCTTCAGCAATAAAAAAGTGTCTACAAGTGTTTTTATTTCTGGGGTCACACAAGAAATAGTTGTAATGAGCTGCTGTTGTAGCAATCTGTTCCCAGTGCTCCTTGTGTCTCATTACTCCGCTTTTCAGCACTGCTGTTGTCATAGTAGTCCCTGAAGAACCTTATGTAAGGAATAAGATGATGGTTCTGCAGTATGTTAAAAAAGAGCATTTAACAGATAAGTGCTAATGTTCTAGATTAGGGATTCTCACTCCCTTACTCTGCACTGGCTCATGTAATTGCATGAATCACTTTGATTGCGAAGTACACGCTCTCCCGTCAGCTTAGAGGGATTGAAGTGGAATATTACAGAGTCTGCTCAGGAAACAGTTCTAGAATAAGAAAAAGCTGCAAACATACCACAAAAACTAACAATTTGTAGTTACTCATGAAATTTACTCCTTTGATTTGCACACAGATTTTATTTAGACTTCTGCGCAGACATGTGACTGCGTTGGCAACGTCCAGGGCAGCACAATTCCCAATGATTCAGCAGGAACTGTGGATTTATGTGATGGGCAGGGACTCAATGCCTTTCTGTAATTTTCAGATATGTCTTTTAAAAAATGTAGAGTTCTTGCCAAGGAGATACAGAATTGGTTTGGGGAGTTAGCTGGACTTTGGGGAAACATTCTTTCAGCCTTTTTATTTCCTGCTGATTGCTTTTGGTGGGAAACAGCTTTGCCCTGCTCACCATAACGGGTCAGGAGCTGCGAGGTGTGGGTTGGGGACCGTCTGGTGCAGCCACGCTCTCCCCCTGCACACCTGAATCCAGAATGAGGCCATTTTTCATTGAAATGGGACTTACTGGGCCATAGGGGAAGGAGATGGGAAGGCTTCCATGGCCATGGAAATCTACCAAACACAAAAACTGGAGGGGAGTTATTCAGGAGGGCATCATTGTAGCTCTGCTCTCATAACAGTCAGGCAATTTATCATATGCCTCGATGAGGTCTGGTGAGATCAAAGCCAAGCAGGTTTTGTAGGCTCATATTTAATAAATAAACCAGCCCACCTTTCTTCCCTCCAGGGCTCTCCATGGGTCCCTCTGGTCCCTTCCAGTTCTGCCTCCCCCACCTCCCCAGGCACCACACAAGTCTCCTCTGTGCCCCCATCATGGAAACCAGTGGGAGAACTATGAATGCTGCTAATGCCTGGCTTCCCACTGTCTCCAAGGGGACCAAGAAGAGGTCACTTGTTCAGTTTTTATTTACTGTACTGGTGCCACATGGCTTCCTTGGATTGCCTGCAGGGAGCAGGTTTTTTTTTTTTCTCCTTAACACACAATTTAGTTTCTGTTTTGGTTTTGTTGCTTTGCTTTTCCAGACCTTGGCTGGAATGTGGTGGTGCCCAGTGAGAGGATACAGGGCAGGTTGTGCTCCTGCCCCTATTAGCATATTAGGTCTGGAAAGAATTATCCAAAGAGGTAATGCCCAGAAAAAACAGTTGTTTGGATTTTATATCCCAGGTGTTGCAAATTCCCAGAATTAACTGGGAATTTCACCGCTAAAATCTCTTTCTCCATCTCTGTTCTATCCCACTGTCTTCCTGTGTGGCAGCTGTAGCTGTTCTGTTAATTTGGGGTGTGTATGGTAGGTGCCTTGTGTGTGGCACTTTGTGGGGTGTCATCTGCAGGGAGGGAAGTAGAGGCAGCTGGGACCACACCTCTATCCATCCCACTGGATGAAACATTCCCCACTGCTGATGTGGGACTGGCAGCTTCTTGGCTCTCCAGCCTTTCCTGGTGCTCTGAGCATTGGTGGTGCAAGGCAGAAACAGGGGGGGACACATACATAGGGTATCTCAGCCACTTTCCCATCTATCTTAGCTTCCAGGCCCCCACATGAGATTTTTAAAATTTTAATTTCTCTCCCATTTTTCTCATTTCTGCCTCTTTCCTCTCATCCCTGTACTTCATGCTGCTTCATCTGTCAGTGCCATGGGAAGGCGGGTATTCCCAGCAGAACCCATCTGAGGTGCCTCCAGGGCCTGGAGTAGCACTGAGTTCCTTTTCCTCCTTTTCATCTGTATGCAAGATTGCTCAGAAGGGTGAAAATTCCAGTGAAATGGCATGTTAGCAAAAAGCATGCATTAACAACCCTGTGGGGATGGCTGCAAAATGCTTTCCCTCATCAGGGCCACCTCCAACACGGAAACTTCACTTACTACTCCCTTAAGGATGAACTCAGAAAATTGTAATGTCTCTCTAGTGACTTATATTTCTGAGAATCCCAAAGCACTTAGTAAATTACATTCTCCTGACTTCCTTCAGCTATGGCTGGGGTATAACCAGAGCTGGGGTGACAATGGCAAGTGTTTAACTTCACATGCCCACGTTAAAAGAAGAACTTTGGCCAGACAAGAGAAATAACCCCACCCCTTGCTTGATAGTGATGGGATTTGGGTTTTCCCTTAGGATGCAGAAAATAAAGTGATAATTTGGAGCTTAGATCTATTTGGGCTATTCTCAGGAAAAGCCATGGAGTTTTCAGCATCAGCAAGAAATCAGGTTTATCTTTTAGCTGTATACAGCTGACCAACAGCCGTCACGAGGGTGACTCCTGCACACGCAAGTGAGGGCACTGCCTGGGGCTGCAGCCCTGCCATCCTCTGACTGTGGCTTGGCTGGGTCTGACCAGAGGTGCACAAACCCCAGGGCAGGGCAGGAGGAGGTGGCTGTGGGCAGGAGGCAGCAGGGAAGCCCCGGCTTTCGAGGGACGAGCGTGACCTGCTGCGTCAACTCCTGAAAACGAGCTGCTACAAAGGACAAATTATCCACCTCATCCTCCTACTTCCCACTCTGTTCTTCTGCCAGCTCGCTTTTCAAGAGCCACTAGTGCAAAGGGCAGCTAATTATTCCAGGAATTCAAATTGGTTGCTTTTATGGCAAAGATCAAAAAAAGCAAACCCCCAGCAAAGCAGGCTGGCGTTGGCTGCCTGCCTCAGGCACCAGCCCAGTGCTGGGAAGATGAGTCTTATCCTTCCAACAGCTCATTATCTGGGCAGAAGTTGCCAAACCACAGATGGGAGGAATGGAGGGACAGGAGGATGAGGATGCACAAGGCTGAGGGAAAGGAAGCAGCAAAAGGAGTGTGGTTGGGGTGTGAGGGGTGAAAGGTGTGACAGAGTTGTCCATGCTCAGCCACACAGCCCAGCAGCAGCTCTGCTGTCTCTAAACCACTTTACTGGGAGTCAGTATTGTCTTAATTCCAATTCCATTTTGGCCTTGGGGCATGGCAGGGGTTTTTCAGCCATGCACACCCAGGCAGGCTCATCTCTCCCCACCACAGACCTGCCCTGTTAGCCAACATCCCCACGCTGAGGATGGGGACCTGCACAATCTTTTGCTGCCCAGGTTCACACAGGGCATTTTCTCATTCTACTGACTACACCAAAACTGCAAGGCCAGCCCAGGCTCATGTGGCAGTGGCATTTTCCATTCCCCCAAAGCTAATGTCTCTGTTGCCTCCTTCCTGTGACCAAGATGCCACCAAAACAGCTTTGTCTGAGGGCAACATGGTTGTGGGGAATGGCTGAATAAGACCATAACATTGTTTCTTGTTGCCTTGACAATACACTGAGGCTCAAGAGATCTGTTTTAACCCTGTGTTGGGGTAATACCAGCTGATGAAACCCTGCTGGAAACAAGGCAAGCAACTAAATCCACAAAAGCAAGTTTTTACACGTGTGTAGGATCATCAGGATAACTGGGCTTTTGCCTCTGGAGAGGGGCTGGCTCTTTGCCTGGGAAGAGCCTACAGTCTCTCCCTCTAAAGGCTGAATTTTCAAGTACTATATAGCAAATCCCTTCCCAGGACACCACTGTTTTTTGGAAATAGAAAAGTAATCCCAAATGTTCAAAATATTCTTCATGTTCTTTGTCTAGAACCTCATGGAAAATCTGCTGAGTCTGAAGGTGACCTGCAGCCGATGTCTATGAGCTTCAGGGTGTGTAACCAACATTGCTGTTGCTCACAGAGGGATATAATTCCTATTTTGCAGACCACTGTTTCTTTTACACTACTATTAATTCCAGTCATGGCACATCTAATTTAGGAATTCCTTGGTGAGCAACACACTTCAGTGCCATGACAGGAGCATGCAGCAGTGAGGAACCAGTTAAACGTGGCTTCCTAAGCTCAGTCCATTACTTGCTCTCCAGGGAGCAGCACCATTTCCTAAAGCGACTCCTCCCTTGATCACTCCATGTAGCAGCTCCATGAATAAATCAGAAATAGGCTTTCTTACAAGGGTCATTGCCCAGCCAGGATTATCCTGCAGTGCTGGAGGTTCAAGGGTCCTTTTTCTGAGAAGCACTGAGCCATCTGCTCAAGGTCCCACAATTGCAAGAACAACTGACTGTATTCAGACCTGTTGGAAGCATCAAGAGCGGAACAGGCAGGTACTGCTCCAGCTCTTTCTAAACTCAACTCTTTCTAAACCCAGTTTCTCAACTTCCTGCAGCAAGACAGAGCAATTACACTACAGATGATGAAATATTTCCTTCAGTTTACCCTAAATTCCAGCGAGTGATGTAACTAGCCATCCTTGAGTTTTGCATCACCTATCACAGTAAAGAGCATGAACAAATCAATTCTCAGTGGACCACTTGGGTATTTAAATCCTCAATAAAACCTTTTCTGTTTTACCTATTCAGATCCCTTTCACATCTGCCATTGGGGTGTCCTTACACGCTTCATCCTGTCAAGGTTAATAGTCAGAGCTGGGGCAGTTCCAGCTCATTTCATTGTCTTGTCTGAGATGACATTTTAAGCAGCAAGTGCTTTGTGTCTAACTGGCGTAAAGTCAAGTGCCTTACCTCTCGTAGCCAGTGCTGATAGTGCTCAGTTAGAAATCTGCTAAATGTCTGGTTTCTGTAATTACACTAATTGCCTACGAGAAAAGAGAGAGGAATGTACCTTCCATTGACAAAAACCACATAACTGTTAGTCTATGCTGACCTTTTCCTGCTGCTTCCTTCTCCTGTGTGAATGAACACTATTAACTGAAACTTCCTCATGTCTGCTCCTTGTTCTGCCCTTCCTGGTGACAGCTTGGAGTGACATGGCCATCAGTTTCCATGGGTTTTTAAAAAGCAGCTACAATTTTCATGGACACGGATTTTACTTTTTCTTAACTGCATAAACAGGATATGCTGTTGAAAATAAGGCTAAATGGAGCAATACTCAATCATGCATATAATTTTCTCCAACTGAATAGACCTGCTTGCTTAACATTAAACACGAACTTAGAGGAAAAGACAGGAAAGTGTGCAGTTTCAATAAATCAGGAACTTAGAGAAATCCCTCTGTACATTATCATCTTTATCGGCATCTTAAACAACTTCCTCTACCAGAAAAGTAGCCCAGAATGAGGACGGAAGAGCAAACTTTGCCACAGACAAATCCTGACTTGAGTTCAACCAGCAGCACCCAGGGACTGACTCCTCATGTCCTGGGAACTGGGGCTTTCCTTTGGCCTGGAAATGGCTGTGGTTTTTTATGCTCCTTCCTCTAATCCAACATAAGATGGAGAAGCTCTTGAGGTTTCTGTGTACAAGGACAAATTCATCCTGTCTCAGTGGCAGGACAGAGTGATCCCTCTGCATAAGAAACACAGCTCCTTTTGCCTTGGCATCCCCACTGCAGCTCCAGCACACTGGGAGTTATTGACCCTGGCTGGCATCTACCAGCCACTCTCTGCTGCACCCTGACAGCTCTCAGTTAAACAGCTGGAATCCCACAGATTTCCCTCAAATCCTCAGGCCATCAGGAGACCCCAAAATAGGCTGCAGCAGGAGAAAGCCCTGGGTGCAGTGCGGGGAAGCCTTTGAAGCTGACATCACTTGGGTTGGAGGTGTTTTGAACTGCAGAGAGGAAGCGATATGAAAAGAAAAGGCTTTTATTCTGACAGTCAAGCTTAAGCCTGGCACGACTGTATGTAAAGTGCAAACTCGGAACTTAAAGAGGGAAAAATAAAAGGGCTGGATTCAGCGGACAGTTGGGTTTGACTCCAGCTCAGCTGTCAGAGGAATAAAGCCTTTGAAAAAGAACAAACCAAATCCTCAGTTCTTTTCCCCAGCATCAGCCCTGACTGTTGCAGCTTCAAAGGCTGGGCTATGCCACGGAGGTCCCGGAGGGAGAGCGGGGCCGCCCCCGCAGCTGCTCGAGCCCTGTGCACGCTGGGCCACACCACGGCTCTTTGCTCCACTGGTCCAGCTCGCCGGTCAGGCTGCTGCCCACCCACACCCCCACACCGCCAAGAGGAGTGGGGCTCATTCCCTGGGCCCTGCCTGATGGTGTTTCTTCACCTTTTTTGGGTTACTGTCATGGCAGCACTGCGTTTGGGTCAGTGCCGCCTCTCAGATGCTCATTTGGGAAATGAGTAATTGCCATCTCTGCTTTGTGCCTCCAGCATCTGCTCCTACACCTCCAGACACGTGCTGGTGCTCCAGGCATGGGGGTGACCTCAGCATCAGAGCTCCCTGCTGATCCACTGTGGCTCCAAAGGCAAAGGTGTGCCCACAAAATTTGCAGTAGAGACAGCAGACCCAATAGGCAGAGCTGGACATCAAGGCAGAAGCTAAAGCAGCTCATAATTACTGGGGTTGTATTTGCCTTTCCAAAGGGCATAACATTTTATGCGATTCATTAAGATTAGAGCCCTGAGTGTATTCATCAGGGCTGTGTCAGTATGGAAATTAATCATTTTAAGCCGCATGGCTGAGCTTTGATGGTGGCTCCCGTGAGGCTGCGCACGCTGGCCCTTGGGTGACATGAAGGTGCCCGTGCTCAGCACAGCCTGGCCAGCCCCAGCCTGCAGCAGGGCTTGCTCTGGGAATGATGAGACAGCCAAGGGCACTGGAATCCTGACCACAAGCTCGGCTTGCTGGGGCAGGAGGAGGGAGAGCAGCAGCCCCAGGCCTACACACGACTCCATGGCAGAGCGCTGGGAGTGAGCAATCCCGAGGTATTTGTGTGCTCTAACCTCAGCCCTTGTGGTGGTTTAATAGTGGCCAAAGTAGTTAAATTAAAGGGAGAGCATTGAACCACTGCTACTGCTGCTGTAATCTCCCACTCTGGTATTTTTGGTCTCCACCCCCTTGGCCAGTGCCTCTGCATTGGTAATGGCAGTGAGGGAGCAAGTGGGATACTCCAGCTGGATGAGTGGCAGAGATCAGGTATTAAGGGTGCTGCTCCTTCTGTAGGGGGGATTGCACCAGCAGGAGCTGCTCCTGTGGGACTGGGTCACATACAAGCAGAAGCAGGTCCAGGCTGTGGGATGGCGCACAGTGGGTGTGGTACACGAACACCTTTGCACCTCAAACCACATTCTGGCCCTTCCTGATGCAGTATTTAGTCGTAACTGGAAGACATTTATCCACATTTTAAGTCCTCGGAATGTTAAAAAGATGTATATAAAAATCTGAAATGGGTATTTTTAAGATTGATGTATGATAAACTCATAGGTTTATTACTCTTATAGTCCTGCATAGCTGCAAAGTCTGTGAGTTATTACAGCTTTACAGCAATCCTGACCCTTCAAGTATTTGTATTTGCCGTTGCATCCTTACCAGGAATAAGAGATAACTGCACTTGTCTACAAAACGCCCTGGGTAAGACAAGATCATCAGGAAAATGGCAAAAAGTAAGATGCATGTTCCATGTTGCACTGACTTCCCTGTCACTTCTGCTCAGTTTATTAGCAGAAAACATACTTTTACTGCACTCCTGCCTTCAGATTCAATCTACTGCAGGAGGTGCACAGCCGCAGAGGCTTTTTTCCCCTTTTCACTTTGTGATGTGATACTGATCACTGTGAAAAAACCCTTTCCCCATTGTCGGCTCGTGGCAGCAGCGACTCTTCCCGGTGACGCAGGGCCCGTGAATCGCTGCGTGTTCCCAGCATCTCCAGCCTGACCTAATCCATTCACTGACCCAGCATCCACGGGCCACGTTTCTCTTGGCATAAAGCGAACCTCTGGCAAGTTCTCTCAGTGAGACCTCGCAGACTTTCCACAAACATATTCCTGACGTAGCAGCAGCCGGGAGACGACGTCAACAACCTTTACAAAGGTGGCATTAGCTTTGTTCTTCCCACTAAAATTGGGCTTTTCTACAGATTTCTATATTTTTTTTTTTTTTTACCAAAACCATTCCACCTTGGTTTTTCTGGCACAACCATCCCTCTCCAACACTAAATCTCATTATGAGTTGAAAAGAGTGATGGAAACCACAAGGCTGTAAAAGGAGGAAGTGCTAAGGTTGTTGCCTTTGTTTCCAAAGCATGAAATAAGGTACTGAAAAATGAGTTTTTCCTTTCATTGCTTGAGCTCTGTGGGGATATTGCCACAGCTAATTCCTAGTCATGTATTTAACAAAGTTACAAGCATGGTCACTTGGTTATACGTCAGGCATGGGAACCCCGTGCATCCTTTGGGCAAAGAAATTAGAAGCAAAAAGCACAAGATCTCCGAGTTCATCAGAAACCCAGACAGAAAGAACATGTGGAATAAATGCTGTAATCCCTCATCTCTTGGGGATGGAGTAGCTGTCTGACCCAGGGCACTGCTGGTCTAGCAACATTACCTTGGGGACATTTCAGGCTTGGTTGCCCAGAGATTGCACGTGGTTTGCCTAAGAAATTGTTTCTCTCAAAGCTCAAATGGTCATCCACAAACTCCCCATAGGAGGAAATAATAACCACAAACTTTCTCAGCTTGGCAGCACAGGGCTGGCCACATTACGAATGAACTTTTCCCATTCATACTTGGATTTCACCACATGAATAAGAAAGAGAAGAAACACTGCAACAAGGGGGAGGCTGGAAAGAAAGAGCAGAGCAAAGTAACAGTCATTATAAACAATGATTCAGGAAATCCTTCCCAAAACTAACACAAGCAGCTCACTTAACACCCTACGTCAGAAGCGGTGATTCCACGTCTGGTATTCTGGAATAAGGATCATGAACTATTAATAACATTTGCAAATATTAAACAAAGCAGAGAAAAGGTGTAGCATGGGTAAGTGAACTAATGGGCTGACATTACCTTTCCTAGAATCATAGAAAGGCTTGGGTTGGAAGGGACCTTAAAGATCATCTAATTCCAGCCCCCAACTTAAGCAACTCTAATTATTGTGAAGCATTTTGAAAGCACTTTATCAAACTTATACCAGGACACAAACCCTTCTTCAGGAAGCTGTGATAGTACCAGAGAAAAAGCTGGCAAAATCAGGACAATGGTTGAAGCTCTTTATGGCCTGGAAGGGTCTCACAAGACATTCCCATTCCACCTCCAGCTGCAGATGTGTGCCTCATGCTGCATCCTGCACCCCAACATGGGATAAGATTTGATGAATAACAACAAAATTAATGTTGCCAGCCCTCAATTCCCTCATTTCAGCTCTGAGCAAGACTAGTGCTGTCAGGGATGTGCTGGAATGTGCAGCAGGGTGGATGCAAACCTCCCTCATTTTGCACCTACTTGCCTGCCAGGAGCAATATGGGGAGCAGAGCTTGGAAAGAGGCAGGAACTCTGAATGTTTTTATTTTGCTGTTTAAATGTTTTTTTTTTCTTCCTTTAACTTTACAGCCTTGAGTTCATTACTCACTCCATGTCTGAAATTGAAATTACGGGGGGAAAAAAAGCTTCAGTGCATTTACTTGGATTCATTATCTGTCAAGTGGTATAGAAGGAATAAATTGGGAAGGAAATTTTAGAACCATTCTTCTGACATGAGTCACAGGAGCAAGCTATCAGAAGCCATGTCAAAGGCACTGCAGTTGGCAAGAAACATATAGCATCTTTATGATTCTTCCTTCTATAAAGTCCAAACCATAAACAACAGAAACAAGGGAAGGCAGGGAATATAATTTCATTACAGCAAACGTGACATAGATTTAATAATAAATATTAGCTGTTATCTAGGAAAATATGAAAAGCCATTTTCAAAATCATTAGCTCTAATCACAAATGAATTTTGCAGCTTCTTTTCCATTTTGTACCTCTGTAATGAACTCTGATAAATTCAAGGGACTACATGTTAAATAAAGAGATAGAAGGGTCTAATTTGCTGCTTCATTAAACCAGCTTATTTCTGGAACGTCTTGCGTGTTGCTCTGAATTTCCCATCTCTGAAAGGTGGAGACAATGAACTATCTGTTTCTAATGTAGTGTGGCACACAATTAGGGATTCAAAAGGATGTGAATCTCTTTCCATCAGAGATACACGCAGCGATTATTATTTTATTACCAAATACTGTCAGCATTACAGATTTCCAACAGCTACCCTGACACCTGACGCGCATGTTAAATTTGCATGAAGTGTTGCAAGAAAAAGTCAGATGGAGCTTATTTATGCCACATTATTCTTTCTTGCATAAGTCTCCAGTAAGTCTGGAATGGTTAAATATTCCTGGAGTGAAGATTTGCAGCCAGAGAGGATATATAGAGGATGACCTCCCATTTGGATGTATTTTTAACATGGTGATACAGCACAAGCTCAAGTTTACAAATTCTGCTTGCAAATCTACAGAGCCTTTGAGAGCTTATCTGAACCTGTCTCTACTCAGTGAACTTAAACACGTGGATCTGAGACACTGGCCTGCTTGGGGGTGAATTTTGCTATCATTAAAGTTCTTTCAGCTTCAGCTGAATATTTTTTCAGAACACACCTTAACACAAAACTTCTGTAACCTCTACTTGACTCTGGTCAAGTGTATTTGCAGGAGGAAGATGTTTGAAGCAGTTCTGAAAACACAAACAGACTCTAAATGACTTTGTCCTGATAGAGTAACACAGATGCCTCTTGCTTCAATGACATGTAGACATCCTGCCAAGGGAGGACCATAACCTCTGTATGCTCAACCTCTGCTCCATAACCCCACGCATGGCTCAGCTCACACACACACACAGAGCCTTGAAAATCTATCAAGAATAATTGTGAACACCTTCTTCCCCAGAGAAACTGTGGTTGCCCCATCCCTGGAAGTGTTCAAGGCCAGGCTGGATGGGGCTTGGAGCAACCTGGGATAGTGGGAGGTGTCCCTGCCCATGGCAGGGGGTGGCACTGGATGAGCTTTAAGGTCCTTTCCAACCCAAACCATTCTGTTTCTGTGATTCTCATGAAGAACAAAGCCCTCAGCAACTTGCAGGTTTCAAATTGCCACACCAGCATAAAGCAAAGCAAGGGCTGTAATACACTTTATAACTGTAGGGTGCAATAGGGAAAGAAAGAAACTCCCCAGAATATTGGACTTGGAAATTTAAACTCTCCAGTCAGGACATTGAAAATCACGGTTCCCGCAGCACCCATCACTTACCTCCCTGCACATATGTCACACACGCTGCTCGCTATGAGGTTAGATTTATGTCTTGCTCTTTCTCTGCCAGGAACAGAGTTACGGCTACTGGGGGAACCATAAGTTTGATTTCCCTGACTTATGTGTATTGAATCTTCAAGAAAGGGAAAAAACCCTACCCACTTGTTTGGATGGTAGCAAACACATCTCTCTCTGTTTGACTTTATTTCCACTTCCTTGTCTGGTTCTTCACCTCTTCATAGACGGTTAAAAGTGTGGACTTTACACACATGAAGAGGAATAGCTGTTAAAAAGAAACAACCTGTGCCTTGTTTAGGAAAAGAAATCTTCACTGAAAGATATTGTAACAGGCTGCCCAGGACAGTTGTGGAACCACTAACCCTGGAGGGATTTAAAAGACATGTAGGTGTGACACTGAGGGACATGGTTTAGTGATGAACAGTGCTGGGGTAACAGTTGGACTTGATCTTAGAGGTCTTTCCAACCTAAAGGATTCTTTGGAAGGGGAAACATCTTCCCATAGTCCCAGTCCTTACAGGACCTTGTTGGAGAGGCTGCATTAAAAACACTAAAGACTTCTAAGTAAGTTTTCATTACTAAACTGTTGCTTGCAGCAACCTTTAAAACTAAACTCTACCACTTTCTTGTGGGTGACTTGCAACAATAGACACAGCTATCCCTGTCTAGAAAGTGCTTACAACATCAGTTCAAAGTTTATCAAAATGCAACTGTTCCTTACAGCCAAGCCATGGAGCAACCCAGAGCTCCTATTTCAGAGCCATTTACCAGCACTCATTGCACTGTGGCACTGAGAGGCGAGAAAGACTTCATTTTCCTCTTCTGGCTGCAGTGGTAGTAGCTGTTAAGTGGCTTTTCTGCTGGAAATCGTATTTGGGAGATTGGCACATACTTTCAAAGAAAATTTCTCCTCTTTCTCTGCTGAAGCTCATTAAGTAATGCCTGTTGCAGTGGCTCAGAGGTGGTTACAGGGAGATGGTCTTTGCAAAGGCTGTGGGATGGTTCCCAATGACTTTGATAAGCTTTGGATTGAGTTCTAAATCCCTTTGCCGGTTTGATTTCCCTGCTGCCTCCGCAGCATTCCCAATGTCCTGCTGACACCCACCATGGACAACAGCAGCAGGTACAGCGGTCTGTGTGTCCAGGCACTGCTCACAGCTAACTGGGACAGAGAGAGGAATAAGCAGCACTGACAATATGAATACTCAGCATTTTGATGTTCAGCAGAGCCCTGCTGTGAAGGTTTGCTCTGTAAAGCCAACGAGGCTCTTCATTCCCTTTGGTCATTTATTTATAGGAGGAAAAAAAAAGAAAAGAGAATTAACCTGGATGCTGCTGCTGTGTCTCTGCACTGTGATACTTTCTTGTGGAAGCCCTACCGATTAAAAAATGCTTTTTATTTGATTTCCTGGAACATTCTGTTGTTTTCAACTCCAATATGGGTTTATTTCAGACATATTTCTGAGGCTTTCAATGAACAAAGATGCAAGGAAATATATTGCACTTGGGAAAACCATACAAATGGTAAATGTCTTTTCAAATAAGTTATAATGATATTTCAAGGGCAGTTTAGACCTATTCAAATAGCACATTCTCATTACCATTCTTAGCAACAGACATAAGTCCTTCAATCTCCATGTAGTTTTGTTACTCTCTCTCCACAATTTTCAATTTCCTTACAACTATTCAGCTGATTTATTATTTCCCTCCTGTATTTTAAATGCATTGTAACCCCATACATTGGTTTCACTCTCTCAGCTTCAATACTCAAGGTCGTTAAAACCCCCAAAATATCCTTTGCTTATACCATAACTTTAAATGTGCTCTTTCTTGTCCAGTGGCTTGTTACATAATTACCAGTGGTGATACAATCCTGTTTTTATATTTTTATGATTAAAGAGATAAAAATGAACTCAATTGAATAAAATGTAGGAAGCTAGTTGCAATATCTGTGGCAATTCTGTGGCAGCCTCAGTTGCAGAGGTGACAGAGAGATGCAGAATTAATCTCAGTGTGTTGCTTGAAAGTTAACTGTGAAGGAATAAATTATATAGTATTAACATATGACCCTTCTGATTAAGTACTGCTTAAACATGCATCAGATTTTAAATCAACTGCATTGTACAGAGAAGCAAAGTACATGGCAGTCCAGACAGTCCAAATTTGCCTTAAAAATGAAGATGTTCTGCCAGCCACGTCCCCAGCTCGCACCTCAATGTCTCTGTGGGTAACACTTGGTTGGACACCATGCCCTTGGTCCTGTGCCTGTGGGAGCTGGCTCACCCTCCACACACCAAGGCAGCCTGCAGGGACCCCCACAGGTCCCCAACACACAGGACACAGCCCTGGGCACTTCTGTTGTAAAACACAAACCTGTGGTTCAGCCAAACCTCCAAGCCTGACAGTGGGAGCAAGAAGCTCACGTGAGTACATTGCAGCTCCCTGGGAATGCACAACGTGTGGGAAGTCACAGCTTCCCAGCTGTGCTGGTGGAGGTCAGGGAAGGCTGAAGGAGGTCAGAAGGTCTGGGTGGAGCTGAGTGTGTGGGGGCAGCAGGAGATTGCTGGGGAGCGCAAGCTGAGGGGCCCGGCAGTGCTGCCGCTGCTGCGGCCCAAGGGACGGCAGTGGTGCCCGCTGCCATGCAGGGCTGTCAGCACCCTCACAGAGCAGCACCACGGCACCTGCCGAGCCCAGGCAGCCAGTGTCCTGCCCCAAAGCAGGATCAGGCCCTGGCAGACCCGCCCTGACAGCTGATTTTCTGACTGAGATTGCTCCTGCCTCCTCTCTAGATCTAGATCACACGTTCAACACGTCCTGCCTCCACCAGCCACAGGACTTTCCGACTGCTCATCCACATCTACCCTGCCTCCCGCTCCTGCCAGCTCCACGCCAAGCCTGAGGAGCACCAGCTCCTCTGCAGTAGCAATTTTGATGTAGGGACACAGGGAAACAATGATGCAGAACACCAGTTGTGGTTTTTATTTCCATGTTCCTTAGTAACCCATTTTGTGTGCTGGAAACAACACCACAATGTCTGAGCCCCTAAACTGCCAAAGAGAGAAGTGCAAAGACTGTGGACAAGGGGCATTGGAGACACCCAGGTTCGTGGCCAGATTGCCCCAAGGACTCTTGGAGCTCCTCACTTCATGCATGTCCTTTCTGCCCCCAGCCCCTTTGCTCCAGGTGTAAATCCAATGATGGAAAAAGAGGGGTCAGTGCCCTTCCGGAGCAGTCTTCCACAAGGCTGAGATCACCACCATTTGTTCCACTGCTGGCTGCAAGAGGTGCGAGTGTGGGACGTGCCAGCCTCCCGTGGGCTGTTTACCGGATGGATGCACCCAGGAGCTCAGACAGGACAGGAAAGGATCCTCTTTCATTCCCGCTAACCCAGGCCCTCCCCTTGAATCACAACCTTGGCTTAAAAACAAAAGGTTTATGTAAACATATAGCTTGCTTTGAATTTGAAGCTGTTGTTCCATCTCCTCTACTGAAAGGTTTTTTCCGTGTGACTGCCAGACCTGGAACCTGCCTGGCGCAGGCACAGCTTGGAGCTGGGATGAAGAGAACCAAGTAAAACCCATCGCTGGTAGAAATCCCCCATCCTGTCAGTGCCTGTGCTCATGTGGGTCTGGGATCCCGTGGCTCTGGTGTTTCTCTGGGCAGGCACAGTCCTGCATGCCCGGAGGAGATTCCCGATGCTGCTGCAGCCGCCGCCCCCGGGAGCCACCGCTGGCGGGGACCCGGGGAATGAGATGCAGCTTCTTCAAAGCTCGTGTTCAACTTATGAAAACACACGAAAGGAAGAGGAAACCTCTGCCATTACTCACTCCCAGGGCAGCAGGGCTGTGCTGCCGCGGGTGCGTTGTTCACACGCCCGCAGGGAGAGCAGCGGGAGCATCCCGACAGGAGCATCCCGACAGAAGCATCCCGGGGCTGCGGGCTCTGGCTCATAGCTGCAGGTGGGAGCTGCTGTGTCACCGGGGCTCCCTGTCACCCCCAGGCACTGCCCTTCGGCTGCCCCGGCCATCTGTGTCACCAGCAGGTACCTTCACCCTGCCGGCTGCCAGCCCATCCCGGCACTGAGCTGGGAGCCTTTGGCCAGCCTGACACTCCCCCTACGGAGTCACAGCAAGTTCTCCCAGCAAGTTCTCAGCTTTTGCCCCACAAACTGAACCTGCTTTGCCTCTGCCATGACAGTGCACAGGCTCCTGCTCTACCTCCAGCAGCACAGACAATGTGACCATCCCCTGCTTCTCACTGTTCCAGAGTCTTCTTACACATTTTACCCATATAAAACAGACTTTGCTTCATTTCACAGTAAAAGAGACTTCATTTGCTTGTTCAGTTGGGGCTAGTGGGAAAAGGTGCCTGCAGCTGTCCCTGGACCAAGTACCTCAAATCCTTCACTCTTCCATGGCTGGTTTTCCTGGAAGAGGCTGCAGCAAACTCCTTGGCAGCTTCACTGCTGAGAGAGTGACGATGGCAGTGGAGCCCCAACTGACACCCCTTGCCTTCCCCACATGTGGTGGTTTTAAAAGCAGAGTTTAAGTGAACTAGATAGTAAGAAAACAAGAGAAAACAATCCCAAACCCAGCATACACACACACAACCTCCCTCACCTCACCCCCCTACAAAAGCAATCAAATTTTGCACCAAATTACTCATTCCCATCAGAGAAAATGGAGCTACTGGTGCATCTGCCCTCCAGGCATGACCCCTTCAAGCTGGTGCTGCCGTCCTCAGGGATCTGCTAATTTCACATTCCCTAACAAGGGCTGCAGCCCCACACTGCTGGCTTGCTCTCTGTTATGACAACCATTAAAACACTCATTACAGAAGTGCTCCGCTTGCTCTTTGGCCTTTGGAGCTCATTTGAGTCGCTGAGTAGCTGGTCAGGCTCTTGGAAGAATATTCGTAAGAAAATAACGTCTGATGATAAATTTACAGCTCCAGCAACTGCATATTAAGTGCGTTTTACTCCAGCTAGTTCTGTGTCACAAGTTGTCAGTACAGATTGGTGGGAAACGAGTATGAAATATTCATGAAGTTATCAATGGCACCAAGATACCCAGTTAATGATGTTGCTGAGCAGTTCCTCTGGCTCTGGATGCCCGGTGCCAACCGGCTCGTTAGAGCGGCTGCGATGCGATCGTGCCTTTGTGGCAGCGTTTGCTCCCCGCACTGACACAGCACCACACTCCCGGACCAACTCCATCTTAATTAGCTCTGCTGCCACTGGAATTAGGCGACATGTTGGAGGAGTCACTTAAATTAGCTTCTGACTCTTCCTCAGACAGATGGGACCTCGGAACCCGCGCCTGCCTATTACATTTGTTTAATCATTCTTTAAAGGACTGTCACAACACGCTGTGCTGTCTGGGTGCGTCACAGACGTGACCTTGGCTGCAGCCCTGCGTTTTGAAAATGAATGCATTTCTTAGAAGGTATCTGAGCTTTGCCAGGCAAGCTGATTAGCAATTTGGAGCACAGAGTGGAGGTTTCCAGGTAGCAAGGTCCCACTAACTTATACTACTCGGAACCCAAAACAGGGGTTTGAAAATTTGCATCCCACCCCACTCCCAGTGCCCACCACTGATTCCCAGCTGGGGATCTGTGCTCTGTGGTCTGTGCTTTTTGGGTCCAGCACAGGCTGGATGCTCTCTGGTCCATACCCAGAGCCCTGCTGATGGGTTTTGCATGAATGAACACAAGTACAGACTGGAACCCCTCATGCACCCCTGGCTGTGCAAAGTTTCTTTGAGAGACCACCAGCCTACAGCTGATCTTTGACTCTCCAAAGACAGAGGGTCAGTGCCCTCTGTGGCCCATTCCAGCCCGGAGCTCTTACAGAGGGAGATGCTGTGGAGCTGCAGTGTACTCTCACTGTGACTGCATGTTGAGAGGGCCCACAGCATCGCCCTCCTAAAGCTGGCTGCAGTGTCCCATAGCCTGCAGAAAAGCTGGAAGAAGCCCAAATGGTGCAGAATTGTAACTTCTGAGTATTCTGGCCCAAATTCTGGATGAGAAAACTTCTAGACATTTCTACAAACATCAGCAGTGCTGGAAGGGGGCTGGGATGAGGCTGTTTGGTACCTGGAGGTCACTGTGCTGCAGACCCCATCACACCTCCAAGTACCAGCAGCCAGGGCTTTTGCCTACTGCAGGCATGTTCCTCTACCCACCACAGGCATAGCACCTACTGGGGATCCTCTCACCCAGCCCTGGCTTTAGTTTGAGTCCAGAGCCACAAAGGGATGGCATAGTTCCAGTCATACCCCTGTATTCGGGTACAGGAGCAGACCTGAAAACCTGAACTGATGCTTAGTCAAGAGACTTTTCAGAGACTTGGTCATCTACTCAACTGTATGTGAATCTGTGAGCAGAAAGAGCTCTTAGTTTCCAGGGTTTATAAAAAAAAAGTTCCCATGGCTTCCTCCCTGGAGGTTTGCTTTCAAGTTTGAGCTTCAAACAAGCCCAGATTTCAAAGTTCCAGCACACACGTTGTTCTGCATGCAGACCACGCAGGTTAAGGATTTCCCTGCAGCTTCCCACAGTGCACAGCCCCTGCTGCTCCCTGCCTGATGTACTGCACAGCTTCATAGTGGCATAAATAAACCCACATCACTGGCAGGACCCGAGCTGATGTGCATGTACATTGATTTGGGGACATTTTCCCCACTTCTCTCAAGATGTTCTGTAAGATACCAACAACACAGTTGTTCTTTTCTGAAGTGATAGCATCTTTCTGGTAGGACCATATTGCAGCATTCCTGAAACTCACAGCAAGGAGCAACAAAAAGTGCTTCCACCACACCTCGTCCTGCTGCAGGTTTACTTTGGTGCCAAAGCTGGTGCTGATTTAATTTCATAACTCTAACTCTTAAAGGCAGGCTTAATCTGCCCTACTGTAGCCTCTCTGTTGCAAGTCATCTTTCCTTATTCCAAGCAATTTAGTCCCTGATGCAGCGAGGCACTTAAGTCCATGCTTAAGTGTCATCTAATTCAATGCAGGGGCTTTAGCTCTTGCAGAGTCAGAGTTACAGCCCTGCAAAATCCTCTCCTGCCGTGAGGACGGGGCTCTGTGTGACGTGGTGTCCCCTCCATGGGGTACATGATGTCTCTGAGTCATGGTCCTGCTGACCTGGAGCTGCCCTGCTGAGCACACTGGTTTTGTGGGGAATTAGGGGGAATGATGTCTCCTAGCTGCAACCACTCTGGAATGAGTTTATCAAACCAAAGTGGGTTTGGAGGCCACGCTCCTAGCCCTTGCTCAGTGGTTTTTTTGCAGTGAATATTATTCACATAGAAATAGCCATTGTTTGGCATTCACGCACTAACCTGTGCTAAGATCTCCTGTTATTCCTGTGGTGATCCCTGAGTGTTGCCCCTCTCCATGAAGCAAGATCAGAGTCACTGTCCACAGGCCCCACCACTCACTTTCCATGGCTCCAGGAACATTGCTGGCATTCCTGTGCACACTGCCTGCTCTCCAAAGGAAAGGAGCAGCCATCCTCTGCACAACAGTGCACAAATAAGGACATGATTAAACCATACTGGATGCTGAGAGGCAAACTACTGCACTATGATGTTCAAAAAGCCAGAATAATGTGATGGTTATAAAGACAGACAGCTCAGGCAAAGCTTGCCTAAAGCACAGAATGATTGTCAGGATGGGCAAAAATGTAGAAAATCATGTGAGTGTGTAAGCTGCCAAAGCCAATTAATCCAAAGAACATTTTGCAACCATTAGGCTTCTATTACTGTGCATGCATTGTAATTACTATGGGTCTGCATGGATATGATTGCAGATCTTTAATGATACCAAGGTTCTATTTGAACTTTAATTATTTTAATTTAATTTGTGTTTAATTGTTGCAGCACCTGAAGTTGGAAAAAGCAACTTATTTTTTAATTTGTCATTTTGAGTGCCGCTGTATCCAGATCATCCTAGCAACCAAGTAGAGGAGTCTGGAAAGGCTGCTCAGAAGGGAAGAGATGCTGTGGTGTTTCCCTGTCTCGTGCTATTTTACAGGCAACTCATGCTGTTAATATCAGAGCCTAGAAAATAACAGGAACATGGTGATCAAGGAAACTTCTGCTGATAAAAAGGTACAGAGAGCACTTTGCTAGGCAGCTTTGACTGAATCATCATCCTCTGTGTCAGGGGTGAAGCAGCCAGAGCTTAGAAACAAAGGTGAACCCAAACCTTACAGTCAGGACTGGATCCACATTTTGTGGTTGGCTTAAACCAGTGTTGCAGCATCCTGGACTAGAACTATGATAAACACCACATAGGGTAAAACTGAGATTTCAGCTTGGTTGTTTGGGCTTATCCTCTGCCCAAAGACAAACAACATGACTTTATGTCACATTTAGCTCTTAATTAGCAATGCATCCTCCCTGTTAAAGAGCACAAAATCTATTTTGTCAAAGTAAGAATACGAGAATCTGATATTTCCCAGCTTGCTGTACAGCTGACCTGAGTAAAGTGCAACAACTGTACGTCACTTTTAGGGAAATCAAATGAGTTATGAGATATTAAATGAATTAATTCAATCCAGTGAATATTCTTTCATATCTTCTACCCATGTGGTTAAAACTACTGCAACATGCTGATAGTAGGAAAAAGATGAGACAGGGTAAAGTAGCTAAATGTTGGTCTAGTAAAAAAATTTAAGACACAAAGCCCACTGACTTGCCACCAGTTGAAGCATCTGAAACTTCTGAAACTGGGTCTCAAGTCTGTAAGTCAAGCCTCAGATCTCAGCATCTGTGGAAGTGACCTCTGTGTACAGTACTCAGTGTCCTGGACAAGAAATGCTGATCATGCCAGACCTTTGAGGAAAGGTGCACTGGGCCAACAGGACATAGAATAATAGAATGATGATAGAATGGTTTGGATTGAAAGGGACCTTAAAGATAATTTCCTTCCAACCCTCCTGCCATGGGCAGGGACACCTTCCATTAGACATACAGAAGAAATATCTTAATTTTGTGATTTAAAAAATAAAATAAAACCTAAAAGAAAAAATTCTAGATACAGCATCATTGCTAGTAGAAGCAGTCATCTCAGGGCATTAGCCTGGCCTGGCCTTTTTCAAGTCTCAAAGCCATTAAAGAGATGGATTTCTCTAGACAAGCCATTAACTGCTAATCTTTTCCTTTTTGGTGGGGAATGAACTGTAAGTTACACTTTATTTTATGTCTTCACCCAGATGTTATTTTAAGTGTCTGAATTCTATGGTTGCATGGGGCTCTGGTCAACTGGAACAGAAACACCCCATACAAAGGGGTCTGCCTGGCCTCTGTGCTGGCATTTACCCAGCCCCAGTGGCTTTATGAGAGCAGCAAAAAGAAGAGAGGCAAAGAGGGGAAGGGAAGACAGTGAGGAAGACACCTGGCCCTAGCAGTGAGCACTGCAAACAGGCAGGGACACCTCTCCCAGAAAGGAGATAAACAGCAAAAAAATCCCCTTCTTGCAGGTCAGAGCACATGGTTGTGTTTGTTTTGCTTCGGAGTCCAAGGAGAGGGCCTCTGACTATCTGCTTCATCTGCAGAGAGGCAGCTGAAGGTTTTTAACCTAACACTCAAGTATAAGCAGCTCCTGAGCCAGAATGAGTGCACCTGCGATTTTTTTTTTAATATGTCTGCTTTACTTAGGATTGGCAGAGAGATTTGTGATCGACAAACTTACAGCATCATCTCCCACCTCCCTCATAGACCAGCCTTGACCTAAAATCCTGTAAAACAAAGTGAAGCCTGAGCTGCTCTCTCCCTCCAGCCCTGACACTGTGGGCTTTGCTTCGGTTTTCTTTTTCCTATTCTGTATAAAACATGCAAAAGCATTACAGGCAGTCCTGTAACCTGCCCTGCACAGCCCATGACCACCATGTTATGGGTATTTACAGCTCAACCCATTCCCCAGCCATACAACTCGCACTAAAGCTCAATCCCTGACTGCAATACATCCTCGTGACTAATAGAAACAATTACTTTAGATGAAGGTTCACAGGTATTTAAACAAGTTAAAAGTGTTTCAGAAGCCTGATTAAAACAAGTGGGCCAAAATCCAAACACTGTGTTCTCCCTCTCCACCTTTAGCAGTGGTTGTAAATCATGAGTGGTAGTAATGTTACTAATTACTATTACAACTCCTGTAGCAGCATTATGGAGACAGAGCACAAAGATCTTGTTACAAGTTGAATGGACAGCTCTGGAGTGATCAGAAAGCCAATAAGTGCTCATGGGAGCACCTTATTAAGCTATTAGTTATTGAAGCAATTTATAAGAAGAGGGAATTGAGCTGTGCTGGGAAGGAGAGTGTCTCCCAGCCCCTTGCCATGGAGAGAGTTTTCCTGGTTTGTCTACAGCAAAGGCTCATAGCTGCACCTCCTACTCTTTTGCTCTTAATTCAGCTCAAAAACCCTCTGCTTCCTGCATTTCTAGGTATGACTTAGACATGATGTGATGGGCCTTTGGTGAATAAGGAAACATGGACTGGGAGTCATCTGTGCCAGGAAGATTTGATCTGATTTTGGGAAAGAGGTGAACACGTAGCCACACACGCACATACACGCAGCTATAAATAAAGCAGGAGCTGTTTACAGGGGAACAGGAGCCCAAAGCCACTCCCTTGATTCAATTCATTGTCCCAGCTTATCTCTGTAATTTTATCAGCCTAAAAATATCCACACAGGCAGCGTGCTCTATGCAAATTACCATAATTTGGAGGAAAGCACAGGGCATCTGTAGGAGCCGTGGCAAGAGCACGGGGTGAAGCCAGACCCACCTCTGGCTCCTGAGCAGTGGCTGGAGGTGGCACCACAGGGAGCAGAGCTGGCAATGCCAGGGAAGGAGCCCAGGCTTCCAAAACCTCCTGGTCTGTCCTTCACCTGCTTCCCACAGTCCCTCAGCAGCCACAACTTCCCGAGGAGAGCCTGCAGAAACCTGCCAATAGGTCCTGTGAGACACATTAAATAGCTTAACTGTCTTTGGAGACTTCTCAGTCACCAACATGTGCTGGAATGAAATAAATGCTTTTTGCAGTGGTGTCTGGCAGCAGGCAGGCAGTGTGGTGGGGGGCAGGACACTGAGGACAACCCCAAGTTTGGGGTGCAGTGTTACCCCAGACCTCCTTCGGGCCCTGGGACATGGAGCTGCCTGGTTCCCACCCTGCTTGCAGGCAAGCACCCTGATTTCTCTCTCCTAATTTTCTACTGACATGGGTAATTAATATTTCAGTACAAATAATTAATTACTTGAGGACTTTTTTCAGCTCCTTCACTGACCTTGTGTCTGAGGTCAGTGTTTGCTCATAGATCTGTGATGTGAGTCTCTCAAAACAATGATAAATGATTATGAGGTCTTGGTGACTCCCATTTCAAGGAGGAAACAACCCAAGGAGGAACACCACCAGTGGTTTCTGTCTAAAAAGCAGCAAAATTTTCTCCTGTGTGCTTTTTGAAGCAGGATGGCCAAGGCAGGGAGTGCTCAAACTACAGAATACAGAAATCAAAGGGAAAGAGGAGGTTTGGGAGCCATCAAACCCTGAAGGATGTAGGCATGAGATTTCCAGGGACTCAGACATCTGAGCAGAGAAAAAAGCTGTGCTTTTATAGTAGACACACAATGTTTAACAGCTGGGTCAACTCTAGAGGTCCATGTACACAAGGGGAGGGGACATTATTATTCAGAGGAGAAAATACACCAGGGACTGAAGATCCTCCTAGGGCACAGACTTCAGTGCAAAAAAATGCTCCAAAATGATGACAAAAGCACTTCACAGAAGCTTGCACAAGCATGGTTCTGTTTCTGCCAGTGCATTTCCTCACCTCACCACAGACCAGAGCAACTGGTTTATGAAAACTTTCAGACTGCTGGTACCCCAGCTATCCCAGGGAGTAGGGTGGCACAAAGGTTTGGAGAAGAGTGTGTCACAATTACAAAAGGCTACTCAGAGGTGATTGAAGAGTAGTTTAAATGACAAGATTTCAAGCAAACCAAGGCAAATACTTTTCATTTCAGTGTGTTGAAGCAGTGCATTGTGGATGTGCTGTTCTCAGCACGCTGTTCCCCATCTGTTACACCCTAGCACGGGGTGGGTACCTCCCCAAACATTGCTGCTAACAGAATGGCACGAGCCAGTCATATAACCCAGAAATCTGCTTGGGTTTTTTTTGCAATAAACAGGTTCTGAATGACGTCAGTGGGTTTAAAAGGCACCATTATCACACTGAATGACTGACCCAAACCCTGCTGACATCCACAGAAGTCTTTTAGTGACTGCAGTAGGCAGTGGATAGAGGCTGAAGAGAGCACCACACACTGAGCCACCTAAAATCAAGACAAACTCAATCAACTTTGTGAAATAACAAGATTTACCTCACTGCAGCCTCCATAACCCCTGCTAATGTCAGGGTTCAGGCTCTGAGGACCAAATATTAAAGGCTTCTCCCACATGAAAGTCAGCAAGTACTAATTTTGGTAAACCTCCACTGGGACACAGGGATTAGCTGGAGGGAGGAACAGCTGGGCATCTATTGCTCCTGAAAGTCTACTCATTCCTTTCCTCCTTTCAGCCTTTAATAAGCTTCACTTGAGGCAGCTTTTCAAATAAAACCCAAAGCTTGAACAAAAGCCCTTCATCCCTCTCTGTCCTGGGCAGCACTTGCTCCCTGCCCTGCTGTCCATGCATGTCCACCTCTGAATCCAAAGGCCAAGGGGTTGTGTCAAACCCGTTCTGCAGGATCAGCTCCTACCACGGCGTGTTACTCACTGCAGTGCTGAAGATACGGTGCCAGGCCCCGTAACACAAACAGCTTCCCAAAGAAAAATTAATGTATAGTGTCAACAGCCCAGAGCTCCAGATAGGCCAGAGGAAAACAAACTGTGAGGCATTTTGTGAAGGTGAAGAAATGAGAAAGCTGTTTGCCTGCATTTCACCTTGCACAGATGGAAAAGGAGTACATGGGCACACTGACACTCATCACCTTTACGAGGTGTCCCAGGGCTAAATCCTCATTCACCGTGATGAAATGTAGGGCTAAGCCTGCAACTTTCATGCTTCAATAATAAAAGAATCTATTTATACAGAGATGTGAAATATTTAGACTCAAAGTGTTTTTTTTTTACTTAAATAAATAGCACTTAACACTTGTGGAACTTCTATAAATGAAATCACTAGAGATTCAGATCCCTACTGTGTCCAAATGTATCTGGAAAAGAAATGTGTCCATTTTCAGTGCAACAAATGTTCAATTGCAGATTTTCAGCACAATAAAATCCCCAGACTAGCGATTTAATTATTCAGCTGACTGCTGAAAGAATATGAAGTTAGAGAAATCTAAAGCCATATGATGAAAACTCTGGAGCAAGTTACAACAAATGTTTGCTTTAAAAAGACACCAACTAAGCTAGCCAGAAGCTTGCACTTATGGGATAATGATAATTTAATAATTATGCAAGAAAGTGCCATCTTTGTTCTCATAATCTCTCCTCATATGGTCAAAAATATTTTCTTTCTTAGAGCTACATCAAATAGGAGTATTCTTCATTCCAGGAATTTTGACCAAGGTCTTCATCCTGCAACAGGAGGCATATGGCCAGGCACAGTCATTTCCATGGATACCCATACAAGCATAAATCTCCTGCCCTGAAATCATTGTGCTGAAAAACACCCAAGTCACACTATTAGGTCCACTCTCAAATTATTTAGCTTCCTTGCTTCTTCCTCTTCTCCCCCAAGCACTTCCAGGAAGGTCATCACACTTTACCACTGCTCTTGATATTGGTGATGGAGTCCAGCCAGTTTGTGCCATCTCAGCAGGGAACCACATAGAAATGGGAACTTTCAGGGGTTTTAAGGCTTAAAAACCCCAGCACAGACCCAGAGTCAGTAATATTCCCTGATGGCAGAGAGCCTGTGATCTAGGGGAGGGGAAGGAGGAAAGGAGGACGGCTGTGTTCCGTGCAGCTTGGCTTTCAAGGAATAAAGGAGAGCATTGTCAGCACAAGCTGCTGGAGCACTGCAGGAGTTACACCACCAGACACTCACCCAGCCTCTTTCCAGTGGAGAATCCACCAGGATTTGGTCTTTCTAACCTACTGATGGAGCTGTGGGTGCAGCCAGCGCAGGATGCAGGGCCAGAGCTGGGATCCAAATGAATTCTCATGGCACAGACTGTTATTAGCCACAATACACTTCTGGCATTAGACAATTTATAATTGTGTTCCTAATTACATCACCAATTAAGTACAATCTGCCATTTCTGGAATTCTCTCCCTAGTCAAACGCTGTCCTTGAGGCATTAAAAACATGCTGACATCCAGCAGCAGGAGCAGCAAATCACAGTGTCCTCGTTATCACAGGATCCCGGTTGAGCTGCTGCCCATCAGATAAGGCTGCAGGAGCCTCAGCATCCTCCAGCCAGCTCAGGCTGTGCCTTCACTCACCCTGCAGCAGCCCAAGCAGCCCAAACCACAGAGGCAGCACTTGAGAAAGAAGCATCTCCCACACCAGGGCAAGGCCCTGACTGCTGGGGTTGGAGGGGATACAAGCTCCTGGCTGCCCACATGGATCCAAAAGAGACTGAAAATTCTCCTCTCCTTCCTGCTCTGAGTTTTGACTGTCTGTTTCAGGCCACGCTTTCCACAGGTTCATCTCTGCTACAGAATAATTTTTTCTACAGCCTGGAGTCACGGCAGCCCTGATGAGCTCTGAGCTGGCAGCATGGGGTGGCAATGGGGCACCAGTTTGGGACAGACTGCACTGGTTATGGGAACATCAGACACATGGGCATCTTAGCAGCAGTGAACATGCACAGTGTGGCTGTGGGGACAGCTTCCCTGGCTCTCCTCCACCACAGGTTAACCCCACATGGCAACACCCTGGGCTGGGGGATGCTCCTCTGTACCACCTGTGTGGGTCTGGAGATTTTCCTCATCCCTCCAGTACCCTCCTGAGAAAAAAATCACAGAGACTCAGCTGGTTTTGCAGACTGTTTCACCCTTGGGGGACATGGCTTGACAAACTGCACCTCCTCTTCTTCCACCCCACCTTGCCACCAGTTCGTGTTCTTCACCATCACTTTACATCCAAGCTGCTCATGGAGAAGCTCCCATTTGCTGCTCTGCACCTTGTGCCACCAAGTTTGGTTCCTCCTGGCTTGATTTGACAAAGCCAACTAATCTTATCTGGTTTATTTTAAATGCTGATCTACCCATCACAGCTCTTATTAGAAGGGGGAAAACCAGGAAAGTTGCACTGCAGGAATAAAGAGCAAATGTCCCAATAAAGCCTGTGCATGATGCTGCAAGACTGATGCTTATAGTTATGGCTTCACGTTTGCAGAAGGGTCAGCAAATGACCCTTTCTACAGAAGAAAAGGGAAGTGATGGCCTGGGAACTGTGCACCAGAGGGGCACAAAGGGTGACAAACTCAGGCTGTGACCCAGGGACAGTGCCAGAGCCCCTCTCTCTGCCCTCACCAGGATGGGACCAGCTTCTCTGCACAGACCTTCTTGTCCCAAAAGGTGTCACTGGGTCACCTGTAATGTGACAGTGACACCAAAATCTTGTGTAGCACATTTGACATCCACTGAGGAAAATGCAACACAGAGTTAAGACAACCATGTTAACCCAGCCTTTTCAAATTTAAGCCCCTTCAATATGATTTTTTTCCTGCACAAGCAAAGGCCAAGTGAACAGTCAACAGATTTGTACAGCATTTCCCCTTCCTGTGCATTTTTTCCAGACCTGACATAAATCCATTCCCAGCATCAATTGCCTGCCCAGGAGTCTCAGTAACCACTGAAGTTGCAGTATTGTCTGGTTTTGCTTCAATACAACCTTTTGGAGGCAGCACTGGGACATATCAACAAATGCTTTGGGGCTACTGAGTCCCAGTGTGGGTAAAGACATGGGAAGATGAAGCCTGCACTAAAATCTGGGAAACAGCACCCCAAAACACATCACAGGATCACAACTGAGGTGTGCTAAGACCACCTGTGTCCTGCTACCCAAGGGGGTTGCTATCTCCTCCCATGCCAGCCCTTTGTCCCTGCCACCCCTGATGATGCCACAAGCCATCTTGGGAAAAATTTTGCCCTCTCAGATGCAAAAGATGAGTCTGGGCCTTGGATGCTTTACAGACTGATTTAATCTTTCTTGACAACTTGTCTTCTATTGTGTGGATTTGTTTAAAAGGGAGAGAGCAGTTGTTAATGTCTACAGGAAGGGAAAGAAAACAGTCCCCGCTCCACTGGTCCAACAACCCTGCTGCCACTGCTGTCTTGTCAGGGGAAATTAGGCTGGAGGGGTGCGAGTCCCACAAAGAAGTTGTGTTTTCCTGCTAAATGCTCTTTGAGAGACCTCAGCTGGCCTCTTCCTGACAGTGATACTTAACTCCAAAAGTTTCCACTGGCTCAAATTTCACTGAGGCTGAGCTCTTCAAACTAGCAGGGAACGAGATGCTTCCGTGGGAGTGAGTTCCTCAGGAGCCCTGAGCATCCTGGAAGCTGAACTCTACATGAAAAGCACATTGAGGACAGGCAGTGAAGGAAATACAAATCATTTGCCTAATGAGCAGAC
Organism: Climacteris rufus; assembly: GCA_013398175.1. Classification (NCBI taxonomy): domain Eukaryota; kingdom Metazoa; phylum Chordata; class Aves; order Passeriformes; family Climacteridae; genus Climacteris; species Climacteris rufus. The sequence continues at coordinate 113,217 of VZRZ01002544.1, forward strand.
AAACTTTTCTTAGCTGTTTTCACTGCATTTCCAGTGGAATAATTCAGATATCTCCTGCCAGGCCTCTGCTATTGGTCTATGATCTTCCTACTGTTGTCGTCATTCCAGATAGCCCTTGTCCACTCAGAAAATTCATGGTATGTATATTTTTGTGCCTAGTGCTCTTGAGATGTCTGAAAAATATTCCTGTGAACCAGGCACTGATTTATCACTCTCTGGAGAAGATAAATTTCTGTCTGCTTCCTGCATCTCTCTGTTAAGATACAATGTGAATACAAATTTGTTTGGAAAGGTTGCATTAAAACAATAATATGCCTTTCTCTTCTTATATTTTATATAATGCTGCTATTCCCATTTCACAATGAAAATGCAAGATATCTGTATTTGAACAGATATTTGGCTGGGTTAGCTGAAGATGTCTCATCATTGGCTAGCATTAACTTTGCCTTTAGGATTATCTGTCTAATTTTCATAAATAAAATGGGAGAAAACGCATAGTATCTAGGGGTTACAGCTGCTCTGAGTCAGTTTCTCTGCAGAAATACTGTCCCCAGCCTGTCCCCAGATTTCAGCACTGCTCTGAGCCCATCCTGTGGTGGAACCTCAGCTCTGGCACCTCCAGGATTTCCCAGTCCTCACAAGGACAGGACACTGCTGATTTCTGTCCCCTGCAAGGGGCTGTCTGCCATGGGCACAGGCTGGTGCAGAGACCAGGTCCCAAACGGCCAGGGCACTGGGGACAGCCTGGATGGCTGACCAGGGCAGCTGCAGGGAGAGGTGGTGGCTGTGGCTGGGATCCCCAACTCTCTCCCTGCAGCCCCACTTCCAGCCCCAAGAAAAACCTCACACCCATTCCAGCTAATGGAAAAAGCTACTCCATGGGGCTCTGGGGCCAGCCAAAAGTGAAGAATGAAAATTGTTTAACAGTTGTACAGCCAGAGGTCTGATCTAGCCCCAGTTCACAGCTGCATAAATCCTGACAAGATGACCCCCCTGGACCCACCAGGCTCCACGGTTTCAGCTGTAGCCCTTCGTGGGCTGGGACTGTGGTGCTGGGAACAGGGCACAGGGTCTGGGCATCGTCCCAGGTCTGTGTGGGCAACAAACCAGCCACTGCCTCCCCAGGGAGAGGAAAAGCCAAACCAAACCCCTTCCAAAGCATTGACAGAAGGGTCTCAGGTCCCATGACTTGTATGGAGACCAGCTTAGGTCATTTGGTAATGAGCCATGTTACAGGTGAATTAGAATTAAAATTAGAATTAAAATAAGCAGAGATGCAGTTGCTGACAAATTTGGGCTGATGGACAGTGCTGATCTCTAATGCAGATCTGGCTAAGGAATGAAAAGAGTCCAGCAGTCACAACCTCTCTGCAGGGAGCATCTCTCCATCGCATCCTGCCGACCCCACTGTCCTCTACTGGAATGAACTGGGCAACCCCAGCACAGATATAACCACAAAAGGATTTTTCCTAATCCCTCTTCTTTTTTTTTCCAGATCTTGAATGTCAAAGATTGGCAATATTGCCCAAGAGAAGCTGGAGGAAACAGAAAAACTCATCTAGCCTTTTCCTTGGAATGGGAACAAGCAGCACTTGGTAGGCTGAACTCAAATACTCTCAACAGCAGTTCATCTTACTCAGACAATTTTCAATAAATGTGTACATTTTTAACAGCCTACATATACATCAGACTCCTTTTGCAGATAATGACAAGAAAAACAAGGAGTTCCCTTAGTGATGATGTGCCCACGTAATGGAGACAGTTCTCAGGAGCTGGGAAGACAGGGGAAAAGCAAAAGAAGAGGATATTTTTTGCATGGTAAAAACCCTGCAATTTGGCTCATGATATGTCCTTCGACAAATCTCTCATTTTGGCCACATTTAGGGAAAATCACCCTATAATAGCAGCAGATGAGACTTTCAGTTGATCAACAGTGTGCGAAGAGGGAAGCATTTGGGCTTAGCAAATGTTTGCTTCTGCCTCCACATTCTCACTCTGCAGCATTTCGTTACTGAGGATAGTGCGTGGCACAGCATGAACCCCCTCCATTCTCTCACCTTCTAGGCTGAAATACTGGGACTGAATTTACAATTAAAAAGAGAGAACAGCAGCTAAGTGAGCAGCAAAATATTTGCATTGTTGTAAACTGCCAGGTTGCATGAACTGTGAAGTCCCCAGGCTATTTTGGGATAATTCAGCACCTTTCAACTGTCACATAAAATTTCATGGGGGATGATGCTTGGCATTGTTTATATGACATTAGCTTCACCTTTTCATCCTACTGGGGACCATCAAATGCAAAACTGGATTAAATTTGGCAGATCACATTATATATGGGGAAGTGAGAAATATTGCTGTATCACAATTGATTTTCCCAAAGGCACCAGCCAACCTCTGGTATTTTGATACTGAGGCGATAAATAATTTTCCACTAGTAATTTCCATATTCAGTAAGCTGAGAAGTTTTTCTCAGTATGCAAATGAGATTTATTTAAAGCACCATTTTCTGTTGCTTACAATTAGATTGATTTGGATGGCTGCAGGAGGATTTTTGTCTTGGGTGTTGCTGAACAGGCAGGGACAGAGGTAAGTCCTTCATGCAACGTAGACTCACCTTTGAGCTAAACCAGAATCTCTTGCTGGGCTTGTCATGGCTGGACAAGAAATTTGCCAAACAGGAGCATTTGGGTGATTAGGAGTTTCATGCATTGGATGCTAAAATTATTTTACTTGATTGCAAATGCTTGGGTAGACAGAGAAATGAACAGGCAACACAAAAGGTTTGAGTGAGCCTCAAAGCCAACCCTGATTAGATGGAGGAAACTTCCCAAGTCCCAGTCTTGAAGAGACTGCATTTGGGTTGTTTCTGCAATATCCCAATTTCTTACTTATTTTGCCAACAGAATTGAAAGGCACCAACACAATCAGGTCCACCCAGCTTGTAGTCGAACATAGCAAGAGGATGAAAGCAATGCCCAGAAAGTGAATAATGAATTTTATCACAGACATAAAAAGGGAGATCTTGACCCAGATATACTAAAAATAGAACCAGCACCATTTTTAGCAGGACCTACATTTCCTTCAAGACAGCAGTGATAATCAAATAGACAAAGTACAAAGTGGTTGTTCCCCAGTCCATCTTCACTGCATGCTAGATCCAGCGAAATTTCTGCCCTGGCTTCTCTCAGGCCTCAGGAGAAGGCTTTGGCCAGCTCAGCACATCCCATCCCCCTGCATCCTTCAGTGAAAACACTCTGAGACATTTCTCATGGGCTGGATGGGAGACAGAGCAAGAAGCAGACAGGGCTGGGAGGGCTTGAGCAGCCCAAACAAAACAAGCTGCTGTGCTGGGTGTTGTGCCCTGCTCTCCCACCAACGCTTCCCACCCCCAGACCCAGAAGAGCGCTCAGACCGGGGCTTTTGGATGTGTTGCACAAGCCTCAAGGGACGAATTAGCAAAGAATAAAGTCTTCCCTCCAAACACCACCTCCTCATCTCACAGGATAAATCAGCCTCTGGTAGCACAGCAGTGGGAATGCCCATGAGACCCCCTTCCCCTGGCACCAGCCTGCCCACAGCTCCCAGTCTGGCTGGGGGATGCAGAGCCCCCTCTGGTCCCTCCCTGCTCTCCCCCTTTCCCTGGCTGCCTCCCTGGGATGACAAGGTTGTTATTCTGAGTCATCCTCACCGCTGCTGCTCCACTGCAGGCCCCGCTGTGAGCATCACTGAGCGCCTGTTTCCAGTTTGCACACCACGTGAAAGCAGTTTAAAGGAAATTTAGTCCCATGGAGAGAGCCAGCACTAGGTTGATGTGTCTCACAAACTCTAAATTAATGAGTTACGCACAGCCTTTACACACAGAGCTGTGTTCAGCTCTCCAAATGTGTTTGCATTCGTCACTATTGCAGGCCCTGTGAAGGCTTGATGGCAAAGCCTGGCCTTCCCTCCCCAGCCTCATGTGGCACTGGACAACAGCCCATGGATTAATCACACCTGCACTTGCTGGACCTCTCCAATTATCCTACACGCTGCCATGTGGTTGCACCAGTTTTACTTTTGCTCCCTAAGGCTTCACTTCCCAGCTAGACATTGCCTTCTTTATGTAACTTGTATTGTTTGCTCCTTTCTGCCTCTCTCCAGCAGGAAGGAGAGCATCTCAGAGCCTGGTTAAGAATCTCTGCTGACATAAATGCGTGCATCACTGTATTTTTGGTGCTGCTCCTCTCACTTAGATGTGGAGAAATTTGATCACCTAAAGTTAAGAAAACTCAGTCGAGAAAGTTTGAAATCTCCCCATGGGGAGATTTGTTCTGATTTTTTATGGTGGCACATGAAGTACAGCCTGTTAACAAGGTGTTCCTAGCAGTGATCTTTAAATCAGGGACATGTGAGTCTTAATGCAGTGATGTAAAAACCTGCACTGGTTTGTACATGAGCTGCTGTGTGGCCCAGCAGGTACTGGAGGGATCAGAAAGCTGCACTGAACCAGCATTATGGGCTGCTGGGGCACAACAGAGCAACCAAGAACCAGCTTACTCAGATCAACATCCCTCCAAAACATGTCAGATGATGGTTAAGGTGTCCTTTAGCAAAGGGTGGTTCTTGGTGCCTGAAAGTTGAGTGCCCATCTTGAACACTTCTAAAGGAAATTACATTTTTGAAGCATCTCCCTTCCAAACAGCAGACGCCTTCTCCACACCCCAAGAGGAGCACTCCAATTTAAAGTTTGCTGTCTACTCGTTCTCAGAAGAAAAGTTGGGAGTGACAGAGCAGCCCATGAAATGAAGCTTGTCCTCCTCTCAGGGAGTTCAGCCTCCCTCAGAACTCCAGCTACAACTCAGCACAAAAGAAAAGAGAGCAGAGCCTAAGTCTAGTTTCTCTTCCTTGAGGCTGTTATAAATATGATAAACCATTTTTTGTTGTTTTAAAGTGCTGCCTAGAGTTTAATAAATGTTCATATGTATTATTAATCTATGTATTATTAATCCTAAATCTAATAATAAAATGACTCAAGCATTCCAAGTGATCTCAGATGCTTGCAAAATCCTTGCAAGATACTAATTAAGCCACATTGGAACAATTGTTCAGTAAATTTTACAGTCAGGTTTCATCTCCTCTTTAGAAGGGCCGACTACAAATTTAGGCAACATGAAATGGAAGCTAATGAACTTGGAGGATATTCAGTATGGAGCATGCATCTAGGAAATGGGAATAATAACATTAACAGTGCTTTGAGATAATAGACTATTTAAATTCATATTTGTAGAAGCCATAGACTAATCTGCAGTGATGTACAGTTTAGATGTTTTCTCCTGGAGGGCACAATCCTGAATACTCAGTGATACAGATTCTCCAGTGGAAGAATCTCACCCTGTGATCCCAGGCTGTGACAGCCAGCAAAGACAGGCCTTGGACATCACATCGTGCTGGGGATCTGGAGTGAGGGAGCACTGTTACTTGCTGGTTAACCAGAGATCCATCTGCAGGTTGGTCTCATGCTAGAGGGGAGTCCACAATTTGGTCTCCTTGGAGCTGAGGGATGCCCTGGTCTGGTTAACCAGCAAGTAACAGATGGTCCTGTCCAGGTAGAAACACTCCACTGTGGTAAGGACCAGTGTCCCAACTGTGTCTTGGCATTATAAATATTAGAAAGGAAATAAAGGAACCTATTAACAACACATCAGGCACTTCAGGGCTTTATGCAATGATTTTTTTGCAGGTTGGAGTACCCAGAGCTCTCATCAACAGTTGCAGCAATCTCAGGCTGTATGATGGGAGTCCAGACCCACTCATTTCCACAGCTATAAGAGTTTTGTAAGGATAAAACCTACATCCAGCAGGGCTCAGGTTCTGGTATCCAGCCAATTCATAAAGCCTTATAAAGCCTCTTCTTTTTCTCCATATGTGGCTGAACCAGTGCTGGCATGTGATGAAAACAGTGAATCCCCTTCCTAAGCCAGCCAACACAAATCATTTAATTCCTGGTCTGCCAGTGGCTGCATTTTAGCATTGTCTCACCAGACCTGGAGCTGAAGGAAATTTGGACATCCATTATTATGGCTGTACAGCACCACATCCTGGCTTTTGATCTCCAGCACTGGCGTAAATCAGGTCCTCAGGGACCAGAAGTCCCTTGGGGATGTGTGTCTGTGGCCCACATCAAACACTGCTGGGAAACACAGATCCAGCCTTTAGTATTTATATCATGTTTCCAGCTGTCTGCAGTGCCACAATGCCAATGATTTATTCATTTATTTATTTCACCCTTTGCACACAGTTTGCAATGCAGAGAGCAAGCAGGAAGCAGTCATGCTCTAGCTGCACGTACCATGGAGTTTTGGGAGCACAACCATGGGCTTAGCATGGCAGGGAAGGGGCTCCACAGCCTTCAAGAGCACCCAGGCAAGCACTAGCACCACTCCTGAGGTCCACAAGACACACCAAGATTTGGCATAAGGTGAAACAGGGAAGGGGCTCCCTCCAAGAGCAGCTCCTCAGGGCTGGGCAGAAACGGGAAGGGAGATTTAGACAAGGGAAAAGGGAAAGCACCACAATTATCTCTGATGAAATTCAGGACTTTTCTGGGACTTTCTCATTGGACTGGTGGGAATTGTTAATAGATGAAGGATGTCTTGCAAATGCTTTTGCCCTTTGGAGTGCACTGACTACTCTTTGTTAATCAAATTCTGCAAGAAGGGATTAGCCTGATACATGCATCACATTTCACCCTTACACCAGAATGACACCAAGCTTTTTTTTTTTTTTTTTTGACCATAGCAAAACCAGACCCTAATGGACACCATTCTTGCTCAGAAAATATCCCTACAGAGCTTGGGCCAAGGATGTTAGGAGGGTTGTGCACTTCTGTCTTCTCTCCAACCTTTGCCTCCCTCTGGGGTCACGGGCTCCAGTCCAGCGTCAGGACCCCAGGATGCTCCACATCCCCACCATGCCTGGACAGCACATGTACTTGGCCCTGGGTGATGTGTTGCCCTGCAGGGCGCTGGTGGAGCTGAGAGAATGTCTAGGAGCTGTCACAAGGACAGGTTTTAATGAGAGGTTTTAATGTCACACAGGTTTTAACGAGGGCTGGGGCTCCGTTTGGGTTCCATGCTCAATTCAGAGCAGCTGCTCACACCTCTGGCAGCAGAGGAGGGTGTGCAACATCTGCTGGAGACTCCTGGGTGTGTTAGAGCTCCGAGTGGTGTGTGCTGGGTGTGTGGCCAGGACTCACATCCAGGTGTGCAGCACGAGCTGCTCTGCAGTACCCGGCCCACGGGAGAGCTGCACACACTCCTCAGCACATCAGCACTGTGATTCTCTTACAGATATTCCTCACGACGCTGCTCACATAACCTCTAATTTTTTGCAGATGATGGAAAGCTCCTGTCTATATCCAGAAGGATCAAGCAGTGTCAGGCAGCTTAGCAAAGCTCCCCAGCACATCAGAGGAGACTTAGGCAGCTCCAGCCTCACACTCCCCCTCTGGAAGGATGCCAGGCAGAGTCTTGTGCTCCCAATAATCCTCATGCTGGCTGCTTACACAAACACAGAGCAAAACAACGCAGTGCTTCCCAAAGTTACAGTTTTAAATTAAATTCCTTGGGCAAGACCTGAGTCATCTCAGTCCTCCTTTGTCCTGGATTAATTTTAACTCTGTTCTGTGACTTTCATAACTAAGGGTTACAGGGTTACTTTTTCTCCTCAGCTTCCAGGGGGCCACCTGCTTTGCTTTGGCGTCTTTGCTTGTGTTTAGCAGTGACTAAACTTTCTCTGTGCTTTCCCCAGAGTTCCCCAACCTGGCTGCTGGAGGCAATGGACCTTCCTGGGTGAAATAGGAAAGAGCACGGACTGTGGATTGGATCTGGATCAAGCACAGTATCCAGCCTTAGAGTGAAGCAAAAGTTATTGCTATGGCAAAAGTTATTGCTATGGCAGTAGCAAGTCAGAATAAAAAACGGGCTACATCTAATTCTAAGAATTTTTGTGATAATACTGAGGATGGATTTATAAACCTTGGCCAAGTCAAGGGGGCCTTTGCCTGAGGCAGGAACTCTGTTAAACCACAGAGCCTCACTCCCTTAAGAATTCACCCAAGCAGCTTCCAGAAACATCCCCAAGACATTGCTATGCCTATGATCAATTAGCATTGTTATTGTCATGGTGCAATAATCTTCTTCATTACCTTTCTTTTTAAAATTCAGATGAGGAGATGAGGTGGATTAGGTAAGGCACACACTCAGACAAGGAACAAATATGTGTCTTGTATGCAGCGTGTGTATCACAAAGTACAAGTGTCTGAGAAGATGTGCTAATGGACACAGACCCTGCACTGCAACCAATTACTTCATCATTAATATGAAAAAAACTAGCTACCCATCCCAATGATGTAAAAGGGAGCACAAGGATTTCATAGAAGGCAAGCTTGAGCTGGAGCAGCAGAACTTTTCCTACTTTTAACCTGCTTTTCTGGGTGCCCAGCACAGCACAGCACTCTCTTGCTATACTGAACCTCACACATCCTCACTGAGCTCTCCCTGGCAACATTACCCTCTGATTGAAGCTTTCAAAGACTTCTTTCATCTGGTGACTGGAGGGCTGGAAAAGCCTGGTGCTTTTCCTCCCCCTTCTGAAAGTCTGAAAAATGGAAGTAATAAGCTCAGTAAAGGGTCTCTCCATCCCCAGGCTATTTAGCACACTGTTCATGCTGGGCAGCTGGTATCAACGTAAAGGCCAAAACAGTTTCTAATATTTTCTCCCAAATTTGGAGGATGCTGGGCAGCATCTTCCCATAACCTGTCCTGCACTGCACATGACTCCAGGGCCAGCAGCAATAGGGAACCAAATATAATGCAGTGACCACCTCTACTATGAATTGAGACACTTTATAATGAGCAAAAGCAGTTGTCATGAACAAACAGGCTTCAGATTTTGACTGAACACCACCAGTGCTGGGCCTGGATCATTTCACTGCTGAAATCTGTGGGCAAAACCCTGACACTGACAACAGGCTGATGGATGAAGATCTTCAAGCTTGTCCTGACTCCCAGGAAAGCAATAAATCAATGACAGAGGAAAACCCCAAGCCCTTGAGTGCCTGGGAAGTGAATAGTAAAATTTAAAATCAATGGCAGGAAGGCGGCGCGGGGCGGGCGGCAGAAGGGACGTGCAGCTGCTGTTCAGCTGGGGTGAGCTGCCAGCATGCTGGATCCTGTAAGCCAATTTTACTTAATAATCCCACTAATATGGAATGACACTGGTTGTAATCCTTTGGTGATTACAGTGTGGACCAATGCCTCAGCATCTCTGCGAGGATTTCAGGGACAGTGCAGCATCCAGAGAGCTATAGCCAGGCTTTTCCTCTCAACTGGAAGGGAAGAGAATATCAAGGCAAAGAAAAGCAGAAGCTGCTGCCTGCTCATCTATATTTCTGGAGAGAAAAAGAGAGCAAAGCTGGAGCTTCCTCGCTGTGATATTTGCCAAGTGCCTCTGCAAAGCAGGGCCCAAACCCAGAGAAGAAAAAGGATGATAAGCACAACAGGGCACTGCAGCAGAAAACATGGCACTGTGTGGGGAGAAGTATGTGAATGAAACCAGCTCAGGGAATCAGGGACCACCCCTGGGCCTTGAAAAGTAGCAGAGAAAGGGGATTTTGTACAGAGCACTTGAACTCTCTCTGCTTGCACAAACTGGGCCCAGGAGAAGAGGCACTGGGCAGAAATCATGAAAGGAAGCCAGTGAAAGGGAACCAGGAACCCTTGATCTATCCTGTCTCCCTGGGGACATAGCATCATGAAATGCTTAGAGCTGGAAGGGACTTTAAAAACCATCCAGTTCCAATCCCCTGCCATGGGCTGAGACACCTTCCACTAGCCCAGGTTGCTTTAAACCCTGTCCAACCTGGCCTTGAACACTTCCAGGGATGGGTCTGCCACAGCTTCTCTGAGCAACCTGTGCCTGTGTGTCACCACCATCTTTGTAAGAAATTTTTCCCAGAATTTAGGCTGAATCTACCCTCTTTTAGTTTATCACCCCTTGTCCTATCATGACAGGCCCTACTGAAAAGTCTGTCTCCATCTTCCTGATAACCTCCCCTTAAGTATTGAAAGGCCACAAAAAGGTCTCCCCAGAGCCTTCCTTTCACCAGGATGAACAATCCCAAGTACATCTTAGTATCATTTCAGGGTCTCTTGTCCACGCTAAGGAGTTTCCCTCGCCACCAGATGTCTGAACTTTTGCTGAAAATGGACTTCTGATAATGACAGATCCACATCCTGATCTGCGAGGAGATGCCAGGCAAACCCCACCATATCTGTGAATTACTACCAGGAGATTCAATTACTGCTGATTTATCAGAAGTGTCACTCGTACAATATTTTCAATGTCTATCACCAGCCTGGGAAGTGAGGAACTGGAGCACAGTGAGGAGGTTTCACAGGCTAGTGAATCACTGTGGGGGGTGCTGTGAAATTATCAGCTGTATATTGAGAACTGCTGGAACGACTCCAAGAGCTGAGGACAGATGCAAAATTGTTGGAAAGACTGATTCAATACCATTGCCAGCAGCAGTGTATAAGCCATGTGGGCCAGGAGGCCTGAAGAACAGCTGGCCAAAGTGGACTTGCTGAATTATTGTAACAAAATTAGATAAAAACCACAGAGGAAATGACTGCAAGCCTTTATGTTAAGGCAAGAGGCTTTCCATGGTGGAACAGCTGGAGGACTTGCAGAGACCATACTCTACCAACAGGAATCACTAAATTGGTCAAATTCAGCCAGTGAAGACGTTTTATTATGAACAGATGGAAGTTTGAGGCTTAACTCTCTGCTTTTCATGAGGGTATTCAAAGCAGCTGGTAATCCCTGTGACACAGGGAGAACATGTCTGGGTGGCAGAATCATGGATTGCTGGGAGCTTGCTACATCCTGGAGCTGCTCAGGGCAACCCCAGCACCCGGGAGAGACAAAATCAAGGCAGATGCTTGATGTCACCACCAATAAAAGTACCCACATTGCTTCTCTCAGATGAAATGCCCCCAACTCTTCCCTAACAGAATTCCCAACTCACTCCAACTGGTCATTCCCACAGGTGACAAAAGTCCCAGCTGGCTGACACCACCTGCCTGAGCCTCTGGCAAGCCAAGGTGGTCCTGTGAAGATGGAACACCAAGAAAAGGCATCTTCTGGACTTTTATCTCTGCTGAGATTCAAGAGCAGGGAGAATGCCTTCAGACTGTAAATTCAAACAAGAGGTAAAGGATAGCACAGAGCAATCTTTGCTGGTCACGAGAGCACAGTGCTGCATCCCTGGAAATGCCAAAATAATCAAGCTGATGGTTCTCCACATCCTGTATCTTATCTCTAAAGCAGCAAAGCAGCAGCCTTCTAGACTAAAGCTGTAGCAAAAAGTGAAAATCAGAGAAAAATCTTCTTATGCCTCAATTAGAGGGTATTGCACAGCTTGAATCACAAGGGTTTACATTTGCATCACAATCTGGTTTTAAAGAGCCTTTTAACTGATATTCTTTGACAATTACCATGTGCTTGGCATAAGGTGCCTGTTGAGTAGAACCCGTTTTTTCCCAGACAGGGTTGTGTGGTGTCTCTGAAGGCACTGGAGGCTGCAGAGGGAGCACTGTGCTCTGGAGTGGTACCTGATGGGCTGGAAGGATGCTGCTCCAAGCCTAAAACAATCTCTGAGATGCTTCTCTGCTGGCAAATGAATATTTCCCCTTATGAAAATCACTTTAGTTTCTACTCTTTCAGTAAATTAACATGTGCTTGGCAATGCTGAAGCATTTCATCTCATATGACCTCATTCTCCATGTTCTTCAAGTTGTGAGCTGTCCCTCGTCATTCAGCCTTTGTCCTAATATAGGCACTCTTTCCCCCCATCACCAGTGTGCTGGGATGAATCATAAATCATATTTGTAATTGTGAACCCACATGCCAACCCACATCTGGAGAGATGACTCCTTTCAACAGCCTTAAATCTGCAGCTCCCTTTGTCGGGGTGAAGTTTTGCAGGTTGTTTTCCCTACCTCTGAACAAAGAAGCTTTGAGAAACCTGCAGTGTTCAGAAATGCCTTCTTGTTTCGTTCCTCCAGTGTAGGCAGTTTCCGTGAACTTTGCTTATCCTTGTATTATATTAACAAGGAGACTGAGAGTGGCTGAGCAATAACAGCTTTATGAGCTTCTTGCAACAGAATTGGAATTAACTCAGAAAATCATCTTAAAAGAAAACTTCTGTAGGGAGGAGAAAGGAAACTAAAATATAGCAACCACAGATTGAATATTTTTGCCCATCTGACAAGAACCACACATGATGAGAACTTCTGGAAATGTGCTTGGTCTGTGGTGGACCTGTGACTTCACAGTTCAAAGACTTTAGCTGAAGGAAAGCCCTGGTTTCTGCCTAACTGAAGCATTTTCCTACCTTGGACCACACACCAGGGAAAGGCCAGCTCAGAGACCCCTCCTACTCCACTAAGTATTCAGTAAAATCCCATATGAACTTGAAAAACACTCAGTGGAGGTGACAAACATGACAGGTATGAGGTACCAAGACAGAATGACCACATTTTCGCTACTGTCTGCATTTCAGTTACCCAAAGTGCAATCATCCAGAGGTAAAAGTCATCTTGGGGACAGTGTCTGTGAGCTATAAAGGCTGTGGCATTGCCAGCAGATTGCACAGAGAGTGAAGCACACAGTAACTAACAGACCACTAATTTTAAACCTCCCCAAAACCACTGGTTAATGTTTGCAAAGGGGGAGCAGCAGCACTTCTGTGACTCACAGAGAGCTGGTCCTGCTGTTGCTCAAGTGATTATAGAAGTGATGGTGCCTCTCACTGCTTATTTATTTCCCTTTTCCCCAACTGACTGAGAAAGGGAAATGATTTGCATTGAGAGATTTGTCTTCTGCTGTTCTGTGAGCTAACCTTAGACCTGTGTCAGCATCCTCTGCTAAATCAGTTTGTATAAATGTATATACAAAAGTACAAACCCAGTGCAACACTGCTGCAAAAACAAGCACAGCAAGCAGCAGTGCAGAACCTGCCCTGAGAAAAGCACAGAGCTCTGGCAAACCCTCTGCTACGTGATCCTGCATGGACAACAGGTTCCTGTTAGCCTGGAGGAACTGCCATTTTTCAGACCTGTGACCAACAAATCATTATTTTTTTACTGAAACCACTTAGAAGCTCCCAACAGAAAGCCCTGGATGTAGAGAAATAAATATGGGAAGCTGTTCCCTGCAAAGCAAAAGTGCTTGTGGACCATAGGAACAGCCCACAAGCCACCCGTGCCCCAACCCTCTGGGGTATCACTCACTTACACAGACACCTGCCATGGCCCAGTCCAGAATTTGTGGGGGAAAATGTATTTATGAGAACTTCAAAGTGCACCTAAAAACTGAGAAGGAGCTCTGAGGTGACTGCTGCACATCTGGGGAGCCTGGATGCTGGATGGCAAAAGGGAAAATAAGAATATCCTTTACACAGCACCTTGGAGCTACAGCCCATCCCTACCCTCCTGCCCCTGCATCCACAGGGTCTTGAAATGCAGAGTTAGATTTAGCATGCTTTTACACTCCAAGAAAGCACCAAAAGGAGTCAAAACTTGACCTCCTGACCTGTTTCTCTGGCCATACATGAGCTGCTTCAGATGAAGGGGCAACAGATGTGCAGACATGCAAATGTCTTGTCACGTTTTTTTTTAATTCATCCCAAGAGGTGTTTTGTGCTCACATAGTCTACTCTCCATAAATTTTTTTTTTTTTTTTTTTTTTTGCTTTTTGAGAATTCCCCTAGAATGCTTCTAAACAATGAATTTTGCACCTTCCCTCCCCAAAGATGATGTGCTTTTATCCCTGAAAACATTGAAGGGGGATTTTTGACTTGGTGCCTTTGTTCGCATTGTTAAGCTGATCAAGCTACAGTACTTTGGAGAAAAAGAGAAGAGAAACAATGTTGTTTTGTCTGCTAACATGATTGATAGACAACTTTCAATTATTGTATCTTTACTGACTGGGAAGCACTTAAATAGAGACAGGCTCCTGAAAGACAGGTTATTTCCCAGCTCGGTGCTGTTTTCTCCACAGAAAAAGTATACAAGGATGCTCTCTGGTGGTAGCTGTAGGGCAGGGCTCTGCTCTGGCCACCGCAGTTTTAGTTTATTTTATGGACTAAGAGATAGTCTGAAACCTTGTTATTAAATGAGTGTATATATATAGATATTCAAATCACTAATTGGCTCAATTAATTCTCTTCAAGTATTCCCAGTGCATGGGCAGACCGCAGGGTTTGTTTTTGCAGCTTCTGAAAAACCACGTGCTTTCCCTCGGGCTGGGCATGGGGATAGGGATGCAATGTGTCTGTGGCAGAGCATCCATTCCCCATTTGCCCCTGATCCCATCTGCCCCTTCTCCCTGGCCTCTCATCTCCCCACATCATCACAACAGCCACACTGGGTTTTGCACTGAACAGCTCCCAGCCGTGTGGATGCCTCAGTTTCCATGCCCCAAATTTAGCTGCTTCTCCAGCCATTTTCCTTTCACCCCAGCATTTCCACCCAATAAATAACTCCATACCCAGAGCACCCTGCTGTAAAGTCCTCCTCAGCCAAGGTTCCTGCCCTGGGCCAAGATTTGGATCTTGCTCTTGCCAAATAGTGAAATATCTAACTAAACATCAAACCCCAGCCGATCACTCCCAGCCCTTTGAAACACTAATAGTCTTCTATTAAATCACATTTCAGTAAACTGGGCCACTGCAAAAGTTTCTTTGGCTAGACATTCACGAATTTTGAACTGATGGCCAGCTCAGGGGCTGGTACATGACTTCCATAAGTGCAAGCATGAATGCAATATTCATTTTACAAGGACTGCACTACAGTTTATGACACATCAACGTTAAGAAAATGAACCTCACACAAACCCACTGCAATCTCCAAAATGACATTTGGACCCAACAAGGCCCCTGCACCCTTTTGTTGGCTGAGTGTGAAAGTGGTTTTTGTCCTTTGATTCCCCTACTTAAGGCTCTGAAATGAACCAAATTCATGCCTGGGAAGGAAGATCAGTGGTGGAAATCAAAGCAATGCTTAGAAGGGCTGGCAGGCTCCCACAGCTGAGGTTTGCTCTGACAGCAGAATGTAAAATCACAAGCATGAACCTCAGTTTAGTGACACTGAAGAGTTTTAGCCTGGGTACAAACACTTCTGATGCTGTTTCAGTGCTGGCCTCAGCAGTACCTTTTCTGTTGATTTTCCTGAATATCCTCCCACTCAGCCCATTTTCCTCACTGTCCCTGTGAGCCACCTCTGCTGCATGTGATGGTCCCTGGGGGAATGTTCCCCCAGAGCCACTTCAGAGCAGATCAGTAAAATCCTGCCCTGGAGAGTGCACTCAGGTAATAAAATCCATTAGGAATAGACTGGTGTTTGCCAAACCTCTTCTCCTTCCCTCGCTGTCCTGAACATCTGACTTCTGTATACCAAGACCTAAAAAAGCAGAATTGCAGGACTGCCAGGCCAACACACCTGCCCTTACCATAGAGGCAAACCTCCCCCAGGCATGCATTAGAGACAGAAATCATCTTAATCATCCACCCCGCTGCAAATACATTCGCAGAGCTTTAATTGATTAACAGGCAGTCCTTGCCAGCAAATGAGCATTGGCTCCAGGGAGCTCTTGCTTGCTTGTTTTTAAACAGTGCAAAGTGGGAAAATGGCAGGAATAAGCAGCAAAAGCTCCAGGGACTCCTAAGAGGGAAGGGCTGCTGGGAGGAAGGCAGAGCTGCTCCATGTGTCGACCTTATTACTGCAGGGACAGGGAGGTCAAGTGGTGGCACAGCAAAGCACCACAGGGAACAGGAGGAATTAAACTGCTTCAAACCCCAAACTGTTGGCACAACTTGAAGCCATGGGGGCAAAGAGTAACAGTTTGTGGATGTTTAGTAGCTAAGGTATTGCTAAAGCTGCCTGAAACCCACTGATGTGCTCACCTCTGGTGACACAGCAGAAACTCGTGCTGCCCCAGGACAGCCAGAAAGAGCTTTTCAGCACTGCTTCTACCTGGGTGCATGAGCAGGGGGGAAGGGAGAGGGCAGGGCTCTCCTGAAGGGCTTCTGTAGCCACCCACCAGCTTCTCAGCTCTTCTTCCAACCATCCTGAATCCAGGACAGTTGGACTGATTTTAGAATCCCTTGCAAACCTGAGAAAGGTACAGCTCACATGAAGAATGGCTCTGGCAGCATGACCAGAGTAGTGATGGCAGTGCCACCAGCAGTGGATGGAGTTGGTCACTGATGGACCCCAGCCCTCCTGCAGGCTCTGAACCCTCAGGACAGACATGGCTCAGGGAAAAGCAGGACTGATGGTTCACTGTTGATGCTGTTTTGCAGAGTAGAAAAATACACAAAATCCCAGAAAGAAGAGGATTCTTTTCTAACCAGTTCAGCCCGAGGCCGCACAGCACCTCTGGCCAAGTGACAGCAGGGCTGGGCCCCGGCCACCCGCTCTCCCTGCACTGAGCTCCCCTGGTGCTGCCACTGCTTTGGCTGCACAGGGAGCTGTACACTCCCAGCTGCAGGGGAGATGCTCACAGCCCCTGATACAGCCAGAAAATCCCTATAATTAAATTCATGCAATTAAAAGTTGGCACAAAATGCGAGGGTGTTGCTGGCGGCGTGGGCGGGCTCCTCGGAGCAGGCAGCTGCTGCGTGTCCTTGCCGTGCTCTGCCTGGGGTGGGATTTGCTGCACGGTGCTTGGCACCCCTCTGCCCCCAGGGTCCCCCCAAGGCTCAGCCATCCCCGAGTGGCTCCAGGAGGGGACAGCCTGTTTCTGCAGCCAGCCCCATTGCTGCCTCTGAGCTCTCACCCAGCCCAGCACAAAGCACCACGCTGACACGAACCATTAAGCTTGTGCAAACCGTCAGTCCTGGTTTTAGCAGGGGAAGGAAAGCAATTTAACAAGGTGGCTGCAGCTAGACAGCATCCAGCTGCTGGCACACACAGCACATGGGGATGCATTTTAAGCTGGTATGCACAGCACTCCTTCCTCCTCTCCAGCACACACAGCCTCCTCCTCCTCCAAGTGCCCACAGTGGCTCCAGTTAAATCTTTGCCTCCTTAAACTGCTGATTCTCAGGTCTCAGACTCAGTCCCTGAAGACCCTGCTGTGAGGGTGCTGGTGTACTCCATCACTCCCACACCCCTCTGTGGTAGGAGTTGCACCTCAATCATTTCTGGACAAAAATTCCTCCTCCTGGAAAGCCCTCCAGTCTGAAACCAGTATTGGCCAAGGCTACTTCTCGAAAGCAGGTGTAATCTGAGATGGGCAGAAAACTTTTGGGACAGAAAAAAGGCCACCGGATGCAATCAGTGACTGCTTTTATAAGTCAGATGGTGCAGGAATAGCCTGCTTGCTATATTTTCTTGCAAACTTGAAATCCAGTTTATAACAGAAGAGGAGAGAAGTTGCCCATCTGGGTACAAAATCCAAACCATCATGCTCAGAAACTCATTTACTCCACACAGCCCGAAAGGGAGATGCAATATGCTGCAGCACCGGGAATCTGGGGCAGTATCCAATAGTAGGAAGACTCACATCAGATTCCAAAACACTGTGAACCTCAGCCAAATCAAATTACTCCCGTTGCCGAATATATCATTTTCCACCTTAAGTGGAACAGCCTGCCTGCCCTTGACACGCCGCAGCCTCGCCCCAGCGCGGCGCTGAGCGCTAATAGAGATGTCTTTCCCAGGGCTGTCACGGCCGCCCACCCGCTGTTTGATGACTTTACACACGTGTGACAGGTAGTAATGTCACTGACAGCCTCTCCCTGGCACCCAGTTTTTATTCATACCAACACCTTGTCTGTCTCCGCCGTTCCAGGGGAAGCGCCGTGCCTGCTGCCGAGACGGAGCTCGCTTCCCTGCTCTCAGGGCTGCTTATCTCTGCTGAGAAATTGGACTTAATTTTGCTGCTGCTGCTTGCCCACACCACTCTATACATCAGCTGCAAAGGCTAAACCCCAGATCATGACAGGGCAGGATCGTAACAAGCTGGCAGCAAAGGAAATATATACAGTGTCAAATCCCTCGCAAAAGCACTGACAGCCTCCTGACAGAGGATGGATCAGATATTAAACTAATGCTTTGCTCAGTCTAAGCCAAAAGGCCAAAGGAGAGCAATCCCAAAGGGGAAAACAACATCCCCAACCTTTGCCTATCTGCTCCCTCACTAAGCTGATGGCATCTCAGATTCTTCTTAAGTATTAATGCTGTGGGCACTGCTCTGTCCCTGAGGTGCTGTCACTTTAGCTCTCTGCAAAGCCACCCTCTCTGCTGTGCTGCAGCACCGAGGGACCCCCTCTCACACAGCCCCCTCCCAGCTCTCAGTTAGAGCAACACCAAGGAAATGGTGACAAATGCATTTCTGAGAAGGAAAATGAACTCCTGCAAAGGCTAGAAGCAGCAGAGAGCAGAGTGTTCCCTGCCCATCAGAGAGGTTTTTCCTCTAATGATTTTTCTCATATTCAATACTCAAACTATTGGGGATGCTGTCAAAATGGGTGTCTTCTGTATTGCTGTTTGAAAAGACTAATAATAGAAGTTATTAGATTGTAGAGAGGTTCAAATATCACCAAGAGAGTTCAGCAGGAGAAGCAGTTTAAAAAAAAACAAGCAGTAGCTTAGCAGCCTGAGAACCTACAGCACTTAACTTGGAATAATTAGCTGTAAAAATACAAAATACAAAATGAGTGCTTAGGCAGCAGCCCTAAGAGGTAGAAGAGGACCTAGGCATTATAACATGAAGCAGAAAAGCCCTGTTTTGGAGTAGGGGGGAAGCCAATATCCCAGTAGGAACTACTGCCAGGGGTGACACCAGTAGGGACCTTACAGCGCCTAAGCGGGAAGGAGCTGGAGGAGCAGAGATGGAGGAGGACAAGGAGATAAAGCACAGTTCTTGCCCCATAGGGACATGCAGAAGGAATGAGCATAATTCAGTTTAGAGAGAAGAAAAGCCTAGGAAAAGATGATAAAAGCCCCCAAATGCATAAAAGCCTCCTTCAGGAGGAGTTGGTGTTCATTTTTCCTACTGCTGGGAAGGAGGTAGGGCTTGAACTGCAGCAGAAGAGATTTATTTTAAGAAATTTAAGGGCGAAAAAACCCCTCACTGCCTTTCAAAGATTGATTGAACTCTATCCTTCCCGAGAAGGCAGCACAATGCATGGGGGAGAGCTGGAACCAGTAAACCTTTCCATTTTGGGTTGGCTCTGCCTTCCCCCTGCTCCGGGCGAGCCAGCGAGAGCGAGCACAGCTCACAGCAGCAGCAAACCCAAGCCCTGGGCCCCTGTTCACTCAGATAATTAAGCAGTGTTTAGACATCTAAGCAGTCCTGCTGGCTACTGCCCCAGTGCCTCGGGAAATGAAGTCATTGCTTTGCTTCCCACCAGCTTCCCCCCTGACTGTGACCTGGGAGATGGGACACAGAGGTGGAACCCTCCCGGCCCCCTGAGTCCAAGGAGGGGATTTGCAGGTGAAGCTTGGCTGTCTCTGCTTGCAGACAGAGCATGGAGATAATGAAATCCTACCAAGTACCATTCGTGCCTTAGAAGGCCTGATGGTGTTAATTAGTGTTCAAATCAAGCAGTATGATTGAAGTGGGCATATAATGGACCACTAATAAATGCCTTGAGTATGTTGAGATGCAGGTCTGAGGGAAGAATGATTTTAATCACCAGAAGTATATTAATGATGGCCCATAGATTCCCTTACTGCTGTTCCAACAGGCTGGAATGCTGTGTTTCCCATTAAAACAGCCATTAGCCTTGAGCCCACTAAAACTCTATCAGTGAAGCCATGTTCTGCTTGTTTCTGCTCCACATATGACCTAATTAACACCACTGCAGGGGCCTGAGCCCAGCTCCAAACACCAGCCCTGGATCTGGAAGCCCAGGTAGAGCCAAGTGGTGGTTTTTGGGAAGCAGCTGGATCCCTTTAGGTACCCACCACATCTCTGTGAATCCTGGCATCCCAACTCAGAGCCCAAAGAGCCAGCACATCCCTGCACACAGGGGGGGCATGTGGCGTGCCCAGCATGATTGATTACATGACAGCATCAGTTAAGATAATTATATTTTTCATTTCCATGCAGATGAATTACTTCTCCAAAAAGCCATTTGTGCTTAATGCCATTTGTCTGCACTATGGTGCTAATCCACTGCAAGGACGTTTTTGTGCCGAGATGGATGGACTCCGTGTAAATAGGTGGAACCTTTAATTAAAACACAAGCACTGGCACAGCCTCTCTGTGCGCTGACAACACGGGCTCGGACCACTTAAGGGGCTGATTCTGTTTTAATCTACCCTGGCATAAATCAGGAGAAAGGCCCAGTTCACCAAAGCACTTAGCACATGTTTAAGTCCATCATATTCAGCAAAGTATTCAAGCATGAGCAGAACTGCGGCAAAGGCTATCACAGGAAAATGACGGTGCCTGCTGAAAGGGTGCAGCCTGAGTGTGACAAAGCGATTTGTTTACCAGGTTTGTGCCCCATGGGAACATACAATAGGTTTATGGCTTGGGAGGAAAAGAGGCAAGGTTTGTAAAAGCCTGCTGGGTGATGGTTAACTCACCGAAGAGAATTGCAGTAAGAGCCTGGAGGGGGCTGAGCAATGAGGAGGAATTAGTGGCTGGCTAAAGGCAGAGCCAGTTTGCACACAATGGGGTTTTCAACCAAACCCCACCTGGCATTTGCCAAGTTAATGGATGGCAGAAAACAGGTTGGAAAAAGAGGCCTCCCTGCCTTCCTCCAAGTTTTGCATCAGGTTGTGCTCCACATGTTGGAGGTTGGTGCTCCTGGGAGCAGTCACCCCTTCCCACATCTTCAAAGGAGGGGAGGGTCCCCTGGACAATGCAGCAGCTCACCCTGCCTGGCTCCACCACAGGTAACAGGGATTACACAATCCATCAAGGAATCACAATGCCAAGTGTAGGGGGACAGGGTCTAAGGTGAAGAGGAGGAGAAACATGGAACAACTTCTGCTGGGCTGACCTGAGCTGCTGGTGTCAACACAAGTAAAATGGCTTATGACAACTGAAATCAGAAAAGCTAGCAAACTTCTTTCCAAAATTATTGTTGCATTGTTTTTATTTTGCTTGAGAATGATGAAGTTTGTTTCTGTACTAAGGCCTGACACAAACAGTCACAGCAGGACAAAGCACCAGGGCAGGTCACCAGATATGTCAGAACATTTTATCTCCATGTCACATTATGCCAATTTCCTTCTGATTATTGTATTTTTAAAATCCATTAGTGGCGGCTGCAACTCAATCCCAATTAAATACACTGTCGTGTGTTCGAGGGGGAAGTGCTTCTCCTTTGCTTCATCGGGAAGCAATTTGACACTTTGAATAAAATAAGCATTAATTATAACAATCAATGGAGCAAACCTGGACAAATGATACTGGGCTGACAAAAGGATGTTATCTTGGCCTAACCAGCTGGAGTAGTCCCAGAGAAATCCCATCAGAGTGGGTTGTTACTGTGGCTGGTGTAGGAATTCTGACAGTGCTATAGAGAGCAGGAGGAGATAGCTCTGATTTACTTTAAAATCACCTTTTCTGGACAGTTTAAGATACCATCTGTCACATGGAAGTGGCCAAAGGGAAACTCTTCTGCAGAAGGAGGTGTGAAGGCTCCCTGCTGGCAGGAGGCAGAGGGGATGGAAGGATCAGATGGATTAGCTTTGAAACCACCACTCCTATGTTGTTAGCTTTCTCAAAACATTCAGGTAGCTGTTTTCCAGGATCTCATCAGCTCTATCAGCTACAAATAACTTATTTAACAGGCAACTTCAGTCATTAATATCTTTAGCTACTTTTCTCAGTGATCCCTCAGTTCCCCATAGCTGACACGAACCAGGGCAGCTCCTCTCTGGATTCCCAGCAGGCAGCTTTAGGAACAGGGGAAGAAGAGACAGGTAAGCTCACAAAGTCCCTGCTGAAGAGCTTTGATCTTCTGCAGCTTTGCTGAGCTCTAAACTGGCTGCAGCCCTGACCTTGACCAAGAGTAATAGGAGTGCAGTGAAATAACACCACGCTGCATCCAGCCTTTCTGCCCGTGGGATCGTGGCATTCACCTTTTATGAACGAGGAGCAATTTGTTGGGCCTGACCTGGAAATTGAAGTACAAGTGACAGCGCTCAGCAAGGGCTGCAGGCCTCCTTTGGGGAGACAGATGCACAGCTACAGCAAACCCAGCTCCCAGGAACAGCCCTTTTTCCTAACGAGATTTGACAAGCACAGTTTACCCACTGGCAGGAAATTATAATAGACAGATTTTCCCCTCGAAAGCGGAAAGCCTCACGTGCAGATCAAATGCAGTGTCAAAATCCATCCTGTGTCTTTTGGTGACTGTCCCTTGCCTGTGGTGACCCGTGGAGCACCACAGGCAGGTACAGCGTTCCCAGCAGACTGATGCCTCTGCATGTGAGCACAGACTGTGACTTGCAGGGCAGAAGGGAAGAAAACATCCCTAATCTCAATCCTGCTGATGTAAGTCTTACCTATTTAAAGTCATTTGTTTAAAGCTTCCTGTGAAAGACCTGAAGACCCCAAGCCAAACATCCCAGGAGGGGAAACTGCTCCCTTGGCAGGTGGGCAAAAAATTTTCGGTTGCTGCAAAGGTGACCTTGCACAGGTACATGCACAGAAGCACTTGATGAGCTTATTCCTCACACTCTTAATCCACACTATCTTTTTTTACAAAAACAGGACACCTGAATATAAAGGTTTAGGGCTCTCCTGCTACAAAAGGACTGAGGTAGCAACAGGTACCAAGCCCAGCTCAAATGCAGATTGTAGCCCAAAAACTGTCTTTTGTGAATTTCTTCATAGAATTATAGACTGGTTTGAGTTGGAAGGGACCTTTACAGATCAACCCCCTGCCATGGGCAGGGACACCTTCCACTAGACCAGGTTCAAATCCAACCTGGTCTTAACCATTTTAGCCTGGGATACTTTCATGTGGCCACTTCTTTCAAAAGATTGTGTGCAATTTTGCCAGTCACCAGCCTGTGTCACAGCCTCTTGATTCCCACCTTTCCCCCTATTAAATCAGAACATTTTCATCTACACATTACTAGAGGCATCATGTGCACTACACCTGGGCTCAGGTCTGTTGTAGATCCCCAGTGGTCTCTAACAAGCAGGGATGAGACCCTTGAACTTGCACACTCCCTGGTTCTTGGATCATGCTCAGATCCAGCACCAAAACTTTTTGCTGTACTGTTATTTTGGGCAGAGCCATTAACAGAGTGAGAAGGGAAAACCCCACAGGCTGTGTTACAGGGGAAGTAAATGGGTGAGCACACAGGTCTGCCAACTTGAGAACAGAAAACTCTCCATTGTGACAAAGTTTCTGACAACCAGATCTGAAATTTCTGAGAGTCTCTTGAAAAATTAAATTGCTAATTTCTAAACTAAATTGTGATATATGATGAAGCCGAATTTTAAAAGCCTTTAATGGAAAGGTAAATTAAGATTGAAAGGAAGCAACCACCTTGTTTCAGGTCAAATGAAACATTTCATTTGATACAAGACTGATTTTTTTTTGTTCCCATTTTAGCTGAAAAAAACGTTTTGATTTTATCAAGCTAATCCTCTTTCCCCCTACATTTATCAGGGGCTTCCAAATTTAAGGATCCCATATTTGTTCAGCTTTCCCTTGCAGAGGTCAGAAACATCAGGGATACAACAGGATGAGTGTCCATACCCAGCTGTGCCCAGCTCCCACAGGGCAGAGGAAAGAAAAATTGTCTAATTACAGCCCAAACACTGCACTGAGGTACTTCAAAGCCTTTAAACCTGAGCCTTTCCATTCTAACTTTGATTTGCAACTCAGTGTGGAGCCATCTGTGGCTGGAGAAGGTCAGGCACAGGAGGCTGCACTGCAAGGCTTCAGGCACCTCTCAAAAACTCCACTGCACTGAGGAACCTCAGCTTGGTGGGTCCCGTGGGTGGCAGAAGGTCTGGATGGGACTAAAGTCGTCCCAGTCATCAGGCAGTCACGCTGGAGGCAGGGAGGGGAATGGAATGGCTAAGCAATCAAGGAAAACACAGTGGTTGAAAAAGCAAGCTGCCTTTTTTTCCCCTCAAATTGGACAGTGGCCCCATGGGCAACACAGCGGCCAGAGGAGCTGCTCTCGGCAGAAAGATGCTCTTGCTCTGCCTCTCCATTCCCTCCCACATCCAGCTTCTCTTGCACTCTCACCCACCAGCTTTATTATTCCTCACTCCCAGCTCAGAGACTTCCAGGTCCGCACAAGAGGTGGCTGCAGCTCATTTGCCAGCAAATTGCCTATGAAGCTCATGTAAACTAATGCACTTTGGCGAGTCTACAGCAAAGGGCATAAAACAGGGCTGTGGGCATCCACGGCGGCTGGAGCTGCCAGCTGAGCGGCTTCGGCAGGAGGGGACAGGAGCGAGCAGCGACAGCCGAGATGTCCCAGAGCCGCAGGGAGCGCCGCAGGACGGGGCTGGAGCGCTGCGGGTGCCGGCACCCCCGCCGCAGCATTTCTGCTCCCACTGCGAGCAAAAGCCGCAGCATTTCTGCTCACACTGCGAGCAAAAGCCGCAGCATTTCTGCTCCCACTGCCAGCAGAAGCCTCAGCATTTCTGCTCCCACTGCCAGCAGAAGCCTTCCGCGGCAGAGCATCCCCGGCTGCGGGCGCTGGGGCACAGCAGGGAGGAAGGAGAGCGCTGGCAGCCGAAACCCCCGCCCGGCACGGCTCCATCTCCCTGCGCTGCCACACCGGACCCCGGCAGGGACAGACGGGGATGTGACCTCCAAACACCCCGAGGACATCGCAGGGCACCGACAGCGTTCCTGCCAAGGCGTTATCTCCACCTGCCCTGTCATCCCCCCTGGCACAGCGAGGTCGGCAAATCCGCTCTCTGGAAACCGTGCTTCCCAAAACGGTGGAAGTAGTTACCATGGAAATAAAGAAAGGTTCCTCAGCCCAACTCCTCCAAAATATTTATTTGCCTCCCAGGGTTTCACAGGCTACTTATTAATAACAACAACAACAACAACAACAGCAAAGCCAGAGAGACGGTGGAGCAGGACTAACAAGTCGGGTTTGGGAAGGACCGCCAGGAATTGTTGTGTGTCTGCTGGAGGAGGCACTGATGCACAGGATGAGCCCGTGAATCGCCTGAGGATTGCAGTTTATGTCTTGCACACAAACATGCAGGAACAAAGATGTGCTTTGCTGTTCAAAGCCTTGAGCAGATCTGCTCAGTGAAATCCCAGATTACACCCAGAGCCAGCTGCAGTTTGCCCCTGTTCTTGAGTGTCCAGTGCACATCGAGGTAAAAATTGCTACAAGCTGTTACTGCCTGGGACAGAGCTCCGCTTGTGATCCTAAATGCCCCTTCACCTCTGTCCCAGCTGCCAGCCACCAGTCCCCTCCTGTCTGGGGCAGGGTGTGAAGGAATGCCCACAGCTGAGTCCTGGCCAGCACAGAGCCCAGCAAGGACCATATCAGCAGCTCAAATCACCTCCTGAGCTAAGCAGGGATACAAAAGTTGTTGCTCATAAACAACCCATTTCTGAAATAAGTAGGGGGCAGGCAAAACGAAGGAAAACACCCACAACTAGGAAGATGGTGGAGGTTGGTTGTTCCTGAGAGGCACCTGTAAGAGCATCCTGAAAACACCAAGGCTGCCCTAAGCCCTTAGCTCAGCATCAGCTCCAGCCCTTCTCAAACCAAGCACCCCACCCCATCCTGCCCCGTGCTCCACCTCCTCCTGACACAGCTCAGAACCACTGAGATGTTAAATCACCACTGAAACGCCTCAGGCTTAGCTGAGGACAGACAGCATCAGGAACACACAACTAATGACAAACAGCTCCTGACAGATGCTCACATCCACAGAGCCTGTGTGGTACCTGTGTAGCACTGATCACCCACACAGGAGCAGTACGAGGGATACAGGTATTGCAAAGGCCACATGTTGGATAAAAAATAATTTCACTTTTAAAACAAGTTACTATTACAGTCTGTTTTTTCCTAATTAAAGTTACTTAGGTCAGAAACATGGACCAATCCAGATCATTCAGACCCCTAAGTACCCTCAGAGATCTGGGCTCTGGTCCAGGATACCTGGTTGGAAATAGGTTGAATCTGAACACCTTTACTCATGTTGCTGGATCATTTGGGATATTGGGCAAAGCTTTCCCTGAGGAAATAAACACCAAAGGTGCTGCTCTGGTCCTTACTTCCTACCCCCTTCCTGCTGCTCTCATGTAAGGCTGGGAAGGAGGGGACAGGAGCATGGAGCAGCCTGAGCAGTGGGGATGAGCCAATCCCAGCCACTTACAGATGACACATTAGGACTTCAGGGACTTCTTTGTTTTAAGGAAACCCCTCTCATGTACATTGATCACCTGCAATTTGTAAAATAGAGTCCTGAATACAAGATAATGAATGCAGGCTTTCTTTGAAAATACCATATTGGAGAAAAAAAATGTAATCAAGAGAGTGTTTTTTGCATTAGTGTGTCCTGTCCAGATGGGAAGAGCGGCTTAGTGCCCTGTACCGACAGTACTTGTGGGTGACTTTTTTCTACACCCAGGTTACTCACACTGCAGGAATTTGGGAGTCAGCCTATCATTAACATGCATATCTAGGAGTGTCATGTCTCATCAAAACTGTCTAGGACGTATTTTAGCACATCCGAGCTTCGATTTGAGGATGCTTACACAGAAATACACAGATGGGTATCGGTGCAAGATGGAAACACTTCAAAATATATGTGGAGCTTGCAGCAAACTTTGCCTTCCTGATCCTTTCCTCCTTGGAAGGGCTTGTAAAAGTCCTTGGGGGAATCTGGATTGTGCAGTGCTTGTGGGAGGAGAAGGGGATGCAATTAAAGCATAAAGTCATATCATCTATAAGGAAAGGGCTGTTTGGTTTTTGCAAAGCCTTGTCCCAAAGCAGAGTGCAGCCTGGCACAGGTGGGATTGCAGCATGCTCTGGAGATGCTCTGTGTATTTCTGGGCTCTCTGCAAAAGCCAACCTGATCAGCTGCATTTAAAACATGATTATCCCAAGCATCACTGGGTAGAAATCGCTCACTGAGGCTTGGATCTGCCCCCCTCAGGCGGCAGCCGGCAGAAAGGGGCATTCCACTGAAACAAGAGGTGCAAGCAAAAAGAGGTGGCAGAGGGATTCCCTCTGCTCTCCCCTGCCCTCAGCAGCCTCTGCACTCAAAGCAGCACAGCCTCATCTACAAAAGCCTGAGGGAAATGAGCGGCTGAGCTGTAAACAGAGGTAAATGAATCCTTCAGGGAATCGGTCCAACAACCGCGAGCTCGGAGGGGCTGGAAAGCAGCCCGAGAGGGTGGCAGATCCCGCGCTCGCTCCAAGCGCACACATGCTCCTGTGGCCCCGGAGAAAGTTTAATTTGCTGCAACTGTTTCAACAAAGCCAAAGCCCCGGTAAGGCTGTTACACACTGAAATCACTCAGTGGGAAACAGCACCGAGCAGAAAATGCTGCGGGCACAGAGGAGCCCCTCGGCTTTCATCAGGCACCCAGACCAGCCTCGGCACCTGGGCTTTGTAAGAGAGAAGCAAGGAAAGCCTCCAAAAACCACTGAACCACCCTGAGCACTTAAAAAATATGCTGAGCCAAAACAGTCTCCTAATTTAGAGCAGTGGGGGCTGAAGGGATAAGAGGAGATGGAGAAACTCCACATAATGTCCTGGAGAGTGTATAAAGAAAAGAGGTTAGAACCATAGAATATCCTGATTTGGAAGAGAACCACAAGGCTCATCAAGGCCAGCTCCTGGCCCAGCACAGGACATCCCCAAGAATCACACCATGACCTCTGAGAGCGTTGTCCAAACAATCCCTGAGCTCTGGCAGCCTTGGGGCCATGCCCACTTCCCTGGGGAGCCTGTCCAGTGCCTGACCATCCTCCAGGGGAATAATCTTTTCTTGCTATCCAACCTCTCTTCCCTTCTCCTCCAGCCATGGTTGTTCTACTCAGCCAAACCACTCCATCCTGCTGATGTTTCCCATCTGGTTCCTGCCAGACCCATGAAGCTGCCCAATTTGTATCTGCTCAGATGATGACTCTCCACCCTTCAGTGCCAGGCACTGCCTGGACACAGGGTTAATTCGCATCAGGTTTCACAGCCACACGCTCTGGGCACAGATGCAGTTCTCTGGACCAGTTTAAATCACACTTTCTGCCTTATTCCAACCAGTGAAATTTCCTACACCAGCTTTGCTGCCAAGATCTTGGTGAAACTCAGCTCCAGCTACAAGGGTTCATTGGACCAGGACTTCTTGAAGCGGCCAGGGGAACTCCAGTAGCCCCACACCATCCATCTCTCTCCCCTCTCACTGTATCACATCCTCAGCAGGGCTGAGTCAGCCACATGGTGAATCACACCAGGAGCTGCTGCAAACTAAAAATAATCCTGTGGGGACTTTTTTGTTCTCAAGTTTTTATTCTTAAGTTGCTCACTTCCCCTTCCTAGGTCACCACGAAACTCCTTGCACACACACCTCAGCTCTGGGGAAGGGACCACCTTTAGGGCAGCTGTAAGGGGAGGGTGAGTGCTGCCCATCACCTCTCAAGTTCAGACTTCAGAAACCTGCAAGAGCTTCCACTTACAGCACTGGCTGTTGGGATTTGGACCAGGCCTTGGTGCACACCTCACTTACAGGGTGGTCACAGCCAGCACGGTGTCAACCAGCAGCACCAGTGCCAACCAGTCCTCTCAAAACCCAGTCGTGTGCCAGGGATGTGTGTCAACACCTATTCTGTTTTTTTTTTCTGCGTTTTGCTTCTCTTTCAGCTGGCAAAGCTGCTACTTCAATAGGGAACAGCTTCAGCCAAGAAAAATAAGCATTACCTTACATTCCCGGGCTTGTTTGTCATTATCATGATGCTCTGCTCTAACTGGGAGGCCGCATTATGCATCAAGCTGCCTACTTTCAAATAATAAGCTACATGTGTAAATAGGCTCTGCTATTTCGAGTTGAATAGCGAACAAATGAGCAAACAAAAACTCCACAGCCCGCCACACTCCTGTTGAACTGACGCAATGGGTGCCTTTGTGCATCCCAAAGGTGATACATCCATCACGCTCACAGCGCCAGCGGCTTCTGCAGCACCGTCACGATGCAAATGCCCCGGGGCTGTTTGCAGCCAGCACGGGAGTTGTGCAGGGTCAGGCTGGCCCTGCCGGCTCCCCTGCGGGTCCCAGACCTGAAATGGGTGTGATAATCACTCCCCCTCCATCGTGGTTATCGCAGTTGCTGTGGAGGCTGGAGATGCGCTTCCCACAGCTGAATCCCCCTCCTCGCACTGGGAAGGAAGGGTAAGGTGTTGGAAGGGTGTTTGATCCAAGCAGGGTCCCGTGGGACACCCAGGCTCTGGATTAGACCACTGCAAGGCTCTCATAATGAGCCCATAAGAATTTCTGAGCACTCTCCTGCTGCACAGCTTTCCCACTCTATTGAACCCTCTGCAAGTGGTGTTTCCTTCACCACAGCTCTACCTCCTTTTGTATTCCCTAATTTTCTTCCATAGTCTGTATTATTATCTATTGCAAGAAGAGTTATTTAAGAACCTTTGGGCTATAATGGGCTTGGCATTACAGGAAAATAAAGCAGCTCTCCAGGAAACTCGTGCTGATTTCAGCCTTCCCATTTACGCTGTGATGCATCACACTGTGCTCTAATGTCTCACTAATCTGCAGCTCAATCTGCTGTTAAACAGGCTCATGATGCAGAAGCTGCTCACTAAGGTTGCTTGATATTCATCTGTT
Organism: Climacteris rufus; assembly: GCA_013398175.1. NCBI lineage: Eukaryota > Metazoa > Chordata > Aves > Passeriformes > Climacteridae > Climacteris > Climacteris rufus. The sequence continues at coordinate 143,076 of VZRZ01002544.1, forward strand.
GATTGAATCATTTGCTTCTTGTGATTTGCAAATGCGCCAAAGAGCCAGAAGCCCTTTTTCTTCCAGAAAAGTTAATTGGATCAGCATCCTGCGCTGGCAGGTGGCACTCGCTCCTACCCAGGCTTCCACTGACTCCACTACGGCAGAGAGGCCACCCAGCAGGATGGGCCGCTGGGACTGAGGACACCACGAGGGACAGATTCCCCAAGGGATCATTTTCTGCAAGACTTAAACACCCCGGTTTTTTGCAGAGGCCACAAGCAGTCCATGCAGAGATGCTCCTGCCCTGGAGTGATGCCCCATCCCTTCAGCCTCATCACAACATGGGTACCCAGCAGTGGGGCTGGTCACCAGCAAACCTTGCTTCTAGGCATTCCCTACAATGAATTTGCACCTCCATACTTTCACCTTTCTCATTTTTGAGAGCCAAGCTTTACCAGCAGCCCCTCTGGACACATCCCACAGGGTTATTCATAGGTACCACTACTCCTTCATAGCCTGCAAATGAAGACCCTTCAGCACCACTTGGTCTCAGCCATTTTTTAATACTCCAGCATGCCACACACCATTTGATATCTTCCTCAATAATTGAGCGGTTATTGCCATTGTCAGAGAAGCCCTGAATGACATTTCTATGGGGTTTCCAAACAACTGAGGTCCCAAGCAAGGACGTACAGGCACCAGGGCTGCAGGGCTGCGATTATCTGGCTGTAAATAACACCTTGGAATATATGGTTTATTGTGGTGATAACACACATTTTGTAGGTTACATAAATTGGAGCAATCCTGCTGACAGAGGAAAAATAGTGGTGTGTGTGATGGTTTCCTCCGGTTGCTAGGAAATAGAGTTAGTGCTCGGGTCCTTACATGCCTGGGTGCACACTGGTGACAGATGATGGATTCGGCACATGTGTGGAGCCCAGCCTGTTAGCAAGCCCTGACTGAGGGGAAGGCAGCCACGCGGTGACAGCAAGATCCATTTAACCAAAATATATGCATTTTTCATTAAGAGAACTACATTTGTTTGCCCAAGGCATTTAGGGAAACGTAAGCAAAGAATAAGGTTAGATCTGAAGAGACAGGTGGTCCATGCAGGCGAACCCAGAGCAGCTACACAGACACACAACATGGCCTGTGCTGAGGATTTTAACACCTGCCCAAACCCCAATGTGAATGAGCTATGATTTTTCAAAAATGGTCTTTTATATCACAGAGCCCAAAGGGCCACAGCCTCTGCCCTGTGGTCTCCTCACTGCCACAGGGGCTTGGCACAGCTGCAAGGTAGGTCCCTTCCCCTCTCCTCGGTATGTGGGGTTATATTCTGTTGCATCAAGAAGCTCAGCCTGGTTTCTTCTTCTGCAAATGTTTGCTAAAGCAAATTGCAGTTGGTTCTATTGGTCTCGTGCTCCAATTTGCTTGAAACAGCACAGCACTTGGTCAAAGGGCATGGCAAGTGGCCAGAACCTTCTCCTTTGAATGCATTTTTATATAAATAAATATATATATACACACATACACAGAGACACTGTTAGTTCAGTGTCTCCATCTCTCCTCGTCCCTCAAGGACGAGATCAACCCCCCCATCCCCAGGTACACCTCTAACCTGTTTTTCACTATGGCAAAGCTCAATTATGAAGACAATGTTAAACCACAGAGCTTAAATTAAAGAAAGCAATTGGCATGATTACATCTATGCCCTGTCCACAGACAGGGGATTTCATCCACAGCCAAGGGAGCTGATCTGGCTTCTGGTGTTGTTGTTGCTGATATTATAGTGTTGTCCCATCAGGACAGCTCTGTGACCAGCTGCTCTGCAGGCACAATACTGGCCTTTGCTTTTCAGAGTGATTAAATTCTCCTAAGAGATGTTCCTAGAGTGATTCAGTCTCTCTTTCCTCCTCTCACCAAAACAAATGGGACATCCTCTGCCAAATTCAGCAAAGCCAGGTCAGAGGAAATAAAACAGGGTTAGCAGGGTTGCAGGCTCCTTATAATTAACTATTTGGCACAGATCAATGACATGTTCTTTAAGACATTCCTAGGGATTCACCAGAGTGCAAACACACAGATGTTCCCTGAGTTTCAGGTGCTCTTTGGTGCAAAAGTCCTTTGTTTTGGGTAACCCCGAGGCTGGGCACTGCCCCATGTGCAGGATGTAGCAGCTAAAGGCTGGGTTTGGGCTGGGATGGAGGCAGAGGATGCTTAAATGCTCTCTTCCCCAGCTCCAAAGGGTTTCTCTAGCTCCTGCCCAACCAGCACTGGGGTGGGATCTCCTGAGGTGGTGTTGGCCTGAGGACTGATGCTGCTGGCAGGACTTGCCCTGCACCGGCCTGGCCTGTCACACGCTGGGAGGCAGAAGCAGAGCCCATTCCTACAGCCTGATAAAAATGTAATTTAATCCCAGCGACACAAAACACTTCCCTAAGCCTTTGAAAGGCCTGCTAATCCTTGATTTGCCCTCAAATCTTGAAATTCTCCTAAAGAATGAAGGGTGCTTTGTCTATCAAGTGCTTCTATGCTTAATGAGGTTATTAAGGCATATTAGCATGCACAGAAGAACATTCTTTCCTGACTTTGGCACAGCAGAGCTCAGGGCTTTTGTCTCCCTTAATCCAAGTCCTTCTGCTCTGCTGCTGCCCCCAGCCCTCAGTGCCAGGAGTCTGTTCCTGCTTTGGGCAGAGATGGCCATTGCTTTGCTCCAACAGCAGTGGAGAGCTCCCCAGTCCAGCTCCACACGGTGCTTTTGTTATTTTGCCTTCAGATGTTTCTGAGGAGCACACCATGCCTTTTCCTACATGGCTAGGAGACTAAAGAGGTCCCTGAACCTACATGTATATCCTGGAGTCTAGCAGCTGATACAGAGATTTATTTAATTTTTGTTTTAAGCAGAAATCATTCTGTTTGCACAGAAAGCACATTGGTTTGTGTATCAACCCAGCAGCCCTAAACCCTTCAGCAAAGCAAGGTCTCCTCCCTTAACACAGAAGGAAGCAGGGGTCTGACTCATGCTCAGCATCAGGACAGGAGGACAACACAGATCCACATTTCTGGCCTTCCTCCATTTCCCATCTCAGCCATATGGGAAAGGGAACGTGCTTAAATAGCTGGGGGCTCGAAGCAGGCTTTTGCTTTCAGCTGAAGTGAGACATATCATTTCCCCAGGATGCACTATTAAAGAAGAAAACCTTTGCCAATATTATGCTTTATAATGCAATGATTTTCATAACAGCCCAACATGGTTCACCAGCATGTGATCTGGCAGGGGATCAGCTTTCCCTTAAACCACCCAAATGGGCTGCAAGAGGTGCAGGAGAGAACAGACACAGGATCTGGCTGGGTTTTCAAGCAATCCTTGCAGCAGCCTCAGTGCAGCTCAGCCCACACAGACATGCACCTCTCTCAGAGAGAAACTCAGATGTAGCACTGCTGGGTTAATGGTTGCACTCTGTGATCTTACAGGTCTTTTCCAACCTTAATGATTCATGATCTCATTCCTGCCTTGGACCAGAACTGGGCAACCTCACCTCAGCACCCCACCCACAGTGCTGTGGGCTGGAGGGCACCTCCCTAGCAAGCCTGAGACCCCCATATCTATAGGATTTGCTTCATTTTCAGCAAGGAGCTTGATGGAAGGCACTTATTTCCATTTACAACAACTATGGTTAAAGAGCTACCTGAAAATTCAGGTTAGCAGCCTTAAATAATTTCACCATCAGGAAAGAAAATAAGGGCTGCAACACAGACCTCCCCCACAGAGCCTGGTCCCCTTGGTGAAGCCCCTCTAAGCACGTTGTTCAGAAGCAGCACAGAGGTGTCATCCCACCAGCATCTTGTGCAAAGCCTATTTGGGATGTTCCTATGCACCAAAACAGAAAGACATTTTTCCCTCTTTTTCAAAAATCCAGCTCACTTCAGAGATGTGATTAACAGAGCAACTCACAGGCTGTGGCTGTGCCATGGATGGATGAGGTGGGAAGGTGTGGGACATGGGTGAGGGAGCAGGCAGTGTCCCTGGAGCAAACCCTGCTGCAGGAATTCCTGGAGCTGTGCTCCCGGCTGTGCCACAGCCCCTACACAGACACCCCCCTCCACCACTCCTGCTCCTGCACCAGGATGATGTTTTGGGAGGCAGGAGAGGGAAAACAGCTGTGGGGCTTCCTGGAATCAAATCTTTGCTCCTTAAGTGCAGCAGGATTCTTTTTAAACCAGGTGAGGTCCCCAGGTCCAGCTGGATTTTGTACCAGCCAGGGAAGGCAAGGTGGGAATCAGCACTTGGAGGTAGAAGCTCCTGGGAGAAGCACCCTCAGGAGCAAAGCTAAGGGAGGCTGGAGCAAAATCCCAACATTCTCACCCCCATCCTTGGCTTTACAAGAGCTGGAACGTGCTATGCAGCACAGTTTGGCACAAAGCCCCACAAAGGCTTGAGCAACTGGGAGACAACATTCCCTGAGGGAATGAGGAGCTTTAACTTTTGTAGCACAGCAAGCATGCAAGCCCAGCATCTCGAGGGAATAAGAAAGATATGTCATTTCATCACTGCTCTTGGAACGAAGACAAAAAACCAAAGGAAAACAAAACAGAGCACCCCCTGGGATCCATAAAGAGGAAACTAAAAATATGATAAATAGGCTGGATCATTATTTTCTGAAGATGACATATTGCAGCTCATGTTATATATCTAGATTCCTACTGTCACTAAGGATAAAACCTTTGTAATGAAGTAAGTCAAAGAGAAAAATTCAATTTCTTCCATTCCACAAGCTAATAAATACTGGTAGAGAGCCATCTACTAAAAACACAAGCCAAAAATTCCAGTCTTATAGGACAGGAGAGGAGGAGGAGAGCACCAGCTCTCCTTGCCAACAGCAAACAAGGGGTTAAGCAAAGGTGTAATTTATCATGTTGGCTTGAATCTTAGGAGAAGCTAAGAGAATTACAAGATCAGAAAAAACTGCAAAGTGTGTAAAGATAATCATAAATCCGAGGGAAATAATACAGGCTAATAAATGCTCAGGAGATTATGCTAAAACACCTTCTGGTTTTATAATCAAGCAGTAAGAGTGGCCTGGTACCCACTGCAGTGGGTTATATTGCCTGCAGCAGGGGACATTGTGGCCTGCATTGGGATTTACCCATGGAAAATACTCCCAGAGGAATCTGGGGATAAAGCTGAAGAGTGGAAAGCTGAGTAATATTAAAAATAAATTCAGAGAAGGCAGAAAGCTGGGATCCTTCATGGAGTTTTAAAGGCACAACAGCATAACAAGAGCAGCAGCCACAGGGATGGGAAACCCCTCTTTCAGAGCTGCTTGGCACCAGGCATGAAATCTTCAATTTCAGATATTGGGGAGGAACCTATACATTAGCACATTGTGACAAGATTCCACTACCCTGCTGGCTTTCCCAGAAAATAGGGGTCACGGAGCCAGCCTGTACTCAGAGCTGGGGAATTTTTCCTCATTTTCTTCCTGACTCTGCTAAGTCATCTTGTAGCAAAGTCTCTCTTGGTATAACTGCTGTTCTTTTAACTCTTGAAACCCTGAAATGGCACTGGGAAGGTTATGAATTTGTGGGGCTTTTTAGTCCCTAAGGCTTAAAGCATTTTCCTGCTCCTTCACATCCCCACTCCAAGGAGAAGCAAGTGGACTGGGGTAGAGCTGGCAGGATGCTCAGGGGCAGTCAACCAGTCCCATCTTATCCTGCCCCAGATTTCACATGGGTTCTTGAGAGCTCTACTGAACAGCCAGGAACATGTAACCTCTTAAAACCTGAGGTTTTAGCATCACTGAATGGTCAAATAGATTGAGGAGTTTTGGTTACATCAGCCACAGCAAGCAGGGGTTGGTGCTGCACATGGGGGCCTGCAGTGCCTCATGAAAATGCCTGTTCAGGGTGGTTTGGTTTTTCCCTAGTTCAAGCAGCTTTGAACACACGATCCCCTGCCAAAACCCCTGGCCAGAGGTGATATAAGCAGTTGGATTTGCAGCTCGAAGGTGGCTGACCCAGACTTTCAGAGATCTCCTTGGACAGCACAAACACACCTGTGAGGCACAGCCTGCATATGAGCACAGCTGGGTAAGCAAACCACCAGCACAGAGCAACCCAAGGGGAGTGTTTCTGCCAGCAAACACCTCTCAGGTTTGTGCACGTGTGTCTATGGACACACGCTGGGCCCAGGGGAGACTGGAGATGCAGGCACCACGTGTTAAGCTGCTTATCCAGATGGGAAGTAATAAACCTGCAAACCCACTTTTTTCTCTCTATTCTGGTGGCTTTGAAATCTTGCTTTGCCTGACCCATGCATTTCAGAAACACACCTGGCTAAATCCATTTCTTTGATTTCCCCAGTCACAACCAGATGCCTGCCCTGGGAGATGGGGATGCACAGAACACATTCCCCTCACAGGTCTCTGTAGGAAATCCCACCCTCAAATGTTTTTCTCCTCACCCAGAACACATGGTTTGACTGCTATGATGGGAACATGAGGGAACTCACAGACCCATGGGCAGACTCAGTCTGTCCTGGACATGCTGCACAGAACTTTCCCTTCTGCACATTAAGGAAAACATTCCCAAGTTACAGAATGCCTTGCAGTTACACCTTTGTCTTGGGGAGGAATGAAGCACCAGCAAACACACTATGACCCTTAAAGTAAAGGTTTTCAGCACAGTTTGGTAGAAAAGAACAAAAGGGAAGAAAAAGATATAACCAACATCTAAAAGTAGCTCCTGTTTTCAGCCTTCTCCTGCATATTTGAACCAGCCCTTATTCACCTTGGAATCCTGAATTTTAGGAAGACACATGTACTACACCAGGCCCCATAGTCAGCTCCAGTCAAATTTAATCTGTCAAGTGTTGAAACAACAACAAAAAAGCCAGCAAAAATCTAACCCAAAACCAACCCAAGTAGGACCTTTGTGTTGAATCTAATACCTGGATATATCCCTGTGGAACACCAAGGGAATAAAAGGCAAAACAAGATGTGTATCCTTTCACTCATAGCAAAAACACAGCCACTATTCACACTGCAGAGTTTTGCAGATGATAAATACTGATCCATCCTTCATTGGAAAAACCTGGACTTGCAGTTTCCACAGGGGTTCCTTTCCAACATTACAGCCCCATCCTGTCTTGGGATTCTTTTTCATAATTATACATATAAAATAAAGATTTTTCTCCCTACATAATTAATGGATAGGTATCTATTTCTGGACGATGACCTCACTTTGTTTATGTAGGAAGATTTCCAGAGGGTTCCAAAGACACACACACAAAAAGGTACCCACACCTCCCCCAAATTATTCCCAGACTTCTCCGGTCTGAACGTATTTATTTGCAATAATGATTGCGGCTTTATGCGAGCAGATGGGCAGTCCCTGAGAGGATGATTTGTTTCCCCTCTTTTCTTACTTCATGATGTATTTTATGATTTCAGCAGGTCAGTGGCTGCCATGTGTTTCTTTCTAATCTGCGAGCGCTTTTCGTTTGCCTCATTCTTGGCAGCCGTCGTATTTACCAAAGAGATCAGACACGGACAGATGATGGCAGAGATCCAGGCTCCTTGAGAGCTCAGCACTTGGATGTTGGCAGCAAATAAAGATATATGGATTGCTGTTGTTGGTTCAAACTTACAGGGGCTTTTTCCCTCATTATATTTCAGTTTATATGTGCACATATATATAGAGATAGACGTGTGTGTGTGCTTACACACACGTGTTTTTAAATTCTCTTTGCGATACCCTGGACCAGATAGAATACAGATGAGCTGTTAGACAAAGAACAATAGATGTCAACTAGATTACTACCCACTCCTTTTTTTCTTTTCTCCTCTTCCTTTTTTTCCCCCCACCTTTTTTTTTTCTAGGCCTGGGTTGTTATAAATCCTCCATGCCCATTAACCTCTGAACCTCACTGATGATATCTCTTCCGAGCTAAATTGCCTGTATTTCCAGACATTTGTTTGTTCACTTAGAGGTCTATTGGCAGAGGGAGGGGGAGGACAGCTCATTGCTGAATAGGTCTCATGGATTATAAATGAAAATTCTTTCTCTCCTTGTAAGATGATGCTTTGAGACCTGTAGCAAATGGACAGCTTGAGTTTATAAGCCCACAGGTGGAAGCCAACAGTAGAAAGTTAATCACACTGATAACAAAAATATCCCAGCAGCATGATGGGAGCAACAGATCCATCCCTGTGGCTGTGTCCTACCCACAACAAACCTGACCTGCTGTCACTGTGCTCCTGCCACAGCAGTAGCAGTGAGGGGCTGAGTGGGGCTGGGACACCAGGGAAGGCAACAGAGTCCCTGGAATAAACCAGAGCAGGGACACACTCCTGTGCCAGGGGCAGTGACAGAGACAGGGCAGTGGGAAACTGCAGGTCCAGTGGATGCTTCCAGGACTTTTTTCCCCTATTATTGCCCAGGAATGAGAGGTCTGTTCATCCCACAGGCTAGCTGCAAGCCACAGATTCTGTCCCTTGAGTGGCTTTGCCCCCAAAACTACCAAAGGTGAAACCCTGTAGCTGTCAGTAGCTCCCAGACAGCCTCCAGCAGGACCTACCGTGCAGTTTCTCAGTAAACATGGCCTTAGCACTTCCAGGAGGCCTAGCAGCTCATTGGAAACATGCTGAACAGCATTTCCAGGATCCTGACTTTAAAATAAAACCTTGGAAGCAGCAAGCGTGCTGGCATTCCCAACACAGATCTCCTGCCTTCGTTACTGTTATATATATTTAAACTTATAGTTCCAAAATAACATTTTACTTCCATACATCATTACACTCATTTAAGCATGGCTTCCATCTGATCTGTCCTGGAGCCAATTCCTCAGTCTTTCCTGCTCACCATGGGTGTGGGTCCCTGAATGCTGTGGAGACTGGGAACAGGAGTGATTTCCCAGATCCTCTGGCATGTTACACCCCACTCCCAGCCTTTACACCAGGAACATCTTCCACCAGCCACTGGTGAGTTATGAGGACTGTCCCCAGCTTTCTGATCCTATCTCCTGGTTCACTCTGTTCCCTGGGAGCAGGTCTGGAAAAGCCTCCCACATGGGATTCTCATGGATGGTTTGGGGGCTTTTCTGGCTGGGGTTTGTCCCACCCTGCTCTGAGGCATACCAGAGGTTTCCCAGATAATTTTCATGGCCTGGTTTTAGTTCCTAACTCTTCCTCTGGACCGGTCAGTGGGCCAAAGCCAAGAACTGCAATGAGAAATGTGGTTACATGCCCCCCATAAATGCATGTACAACCTGCTGTCCTGTGCAGCTGCAGCAGCAACAGGGACAAACATCTTCCCAGAAAAGAATTAATCTGGGGTGGGGTTTTACATAACAGAGAATAGGAAACTCCAACAATCCATGGTTTTCCAGATCATTCATGTTTTTCCTGCTGTCTCAGTAACAACTCCTGATTTCCATGGCAACCCTCACATGCTTTGGTACGTGGTACTTTTTGCTTATGTGCAGCACTGTTCCCACTTGCTTGGATGACCAAGCTCCCCAAACAGCCAACAGAAAGTTCCCAACACAAACACTTTGCCATCTCCATCCTCCTGTGCTGGACATGCATTTGCACATTTCCCAGTGCCTGGGAGAGGATGGGATCACCAGGATTTGCACTACTGTCTGCTCCCCATCCAAGAGCTCCTTTTAAACTTGGCCATGGTTTCTATTTTAATCCCACACAGACATTTTTGGAAACACTTACTAAACCATTAACACATTTATATGAAAGGAAAGATGGTGATTATCATTTCCCCTCCCCCCCATCCTTTCTTTTTGTGTCAATTTTTTGGCTCACGGGCTGCAGCAGAACGTGGTTACAGCCATGCATACAACTCTAGTGGGTGTGAATTCCTTCACAGCATAAACTTGATTTACCTCTACCTTGTTTTGCTCTTCCTCCACTTCTATATACACTATTTCACCAACATTCCTGTGCTTGTAATAAGATGGGCATCATGAGCTTTACCCAAAGCTCAGAGGCCCATGAGGGAACTTCATCTGGATTCAGCATGGGTTTTTAACAGGCTGTGTTAATGGTTCATTAACACAGACAGTTGATTCGCCTGGTCTGGCCCATATGTGTCTCCTTTCTACACCTTTTGAGATGTTTTCATAAGTAAGAATTACTTCCAATATAAAGCAGCAGCAATTAGTGCATTTATTTATTTTACTGTAATTCACACCATGGCACTGGCAGTCTCTGATGGTCAAGGCACAGAATAAATAAACAAAGTCCAATTGAGCTATCTTAAATTTCTCTCATGTAATGGGTCAGAGGAAAATTGAGGCTGCTGGGGGATCTCTGGCCACATGAGATCGTGTGTGCAAAGATTTAACCAACAGGGTTGTGAATTAGCACAGAGGAGAGGGCTGGAGAATGAAGTTAACCAAGCACAGCAGCTCACAGCAGCCACACAGAGCTCCAGCAGAGCCTCCTTCCTGGGTAGGAAGTCCTTCTGGCTTATTTTCAAGCTGCATTTTTTTCTTCCCTGCACTGGAGTCTCATTTGACACCACCAAGGATCTGCATTCCCTGTGGAGAGAGGACCCGTGATCCAGGGGTCACAGGCATGAACCAGGTGCTGCACCAGAGGACTGCAGAGGGGAGCATGACATGAGATTCTGCCCAGAACCAGAGAACCAGTGTTTCTTGGGGTAAAGATGACTGAATATATCCCACACCCAAACTAACTTGGCCAAGGAAGCCAAATTTATTACTTGTGAACTCAGAATAATGAAGTTATGCCCCTTACAAGTGGGGTTTGACCTTCTTTTGATGTTGTGGGCACTTAGAATTTTCCCAGTAGAGGTGCAGGCAGGCCATGGGGTGCTGGATTCCCACCAACAGGCTTGTGTCACTTTGCTGCCTTTCAGAGTCTGTCTTAAAGTACCCCCAGGTCCTGCTGGACATGGAGCTGGGACAGGCTCAGACTTCTGCTTCCACTGCAAAAGCTTGGCTTTTCTTAGACTCCTGCCTATGAAGGAAACACCTGATAAAACAGTATCTACCCACACCTCTTGATATTAGCACTTGTCTGAGATGTCACTACACTCTGGTATTTCCAGGAGAGACACACCACACTCAAAAGTATCACAGATGTTCATGCAAGACCAAACCCATAACTCTGACATGGAAGTTTCACCAGAATAGTCTCTTACAATCCTGAGACATCTTTGTTGCCTCCAATTTTCCCCCAGCAGTAACACCCTATCAACAAGAGAGTGGGAAGAGGCGTTTCCACATAAAGCTTCCTCTGCTTTCTTCAGGAAAGAATCTAATCATTGCTGAGACAGCAGAGCCATCAGGATGGAGCAGGCAGAGTTACCACTCTCCTTGTGGGTCTGCACAGGGCACCAGGGCAAAACAATACATTGATTAAAAACCCAGGGCCTTTCCCTTGACTTACAGCAGCTACAAAAATAAATAAAAGCCAGCTCATTTTGTAAAAAGCAGCTTTCAACATCTCTCATTTGCTCCCGGCCCTGGAGTGCCTGGACTCCCACCTGCATCTTCTGAAAAGTTATTCCTATGTTGTTACAGTGGGTACTGTGTGGCTTCCCACCTTCCTTGAGGTCTGTTCCTTGACACTGGGTGAAATTTCACTTGTGCCAACAATCCTCAGAGCTGCACGGGCGAGGAAGGACCATTCCAGAAGCTGCACTCCAAGGAACAGGTATAAAACTAAGGACCACACAAGACATTGCAGCTTCTTGGGGCTTGGGGGTTGAGAGATGGTTCAGCCAATGTGCTGGAGATCAGCTCTGTTTAGATAAGAGTCAGTTAAGCAGGCAGCAAGTGCTGCTGCAGACAGAACCTTGTCATAACACATCACATTAGGCAGAAAGGAGTCAGGTTTGCACCGGTGTTCAGACAAAGAAATGGGGGGAGATGGCTCTGTATGGCCTCCACTCACATGCAAGGCCCTGGACCACGGAAAGAAATCTCACAAGGCAGAGAACAAAGACAGAGGTTGTATTTTGGAGGTGGAAGTCCTTGGCATGTTACCACCAGCTGCAGGTGGCCAGCACATGAGCAAGGGAAAACGTGCCTGCGAGCAGAGCGATGACAGGTCCACAGTCATGAGCTATTTTCTCCAAGATGCACTTAGGCATCTGCTCTGGATTAACATTGTTTTACTTAAAATGAGCACTTGGGAGATGTTTAAGCAGGTAAGTGGCTGCACCCAAGCCTAAGGAAGAGGCAGTGGTAAGCAGTCCTGGGGACACTTGACAGGTTGGATGAAGTCAGTGGCATCACCAAGATAAACACCAGAGCACACCGTGGGCTCTCTCAGGGGACAAGAAGAGCAGCAGTGGCTCAGCTCAGCAGTACAGGACACCATCACTGCAATAAAATGCTGAGTAGTGAGGAATTGAAAGTTTTGAAGAACGGTGATAAAAAGGCTGAAAGTTGTTGGTCTGCTTCAGCCAGGAACTGCGAAACTCAGGCTTTATCACTTGGAAAGAAGAGTCCTTTGTTTTTATGGCAGGAGAACAGTGCGCATGGCTTGTACTCAGTAAAGAGACATCTGTCAGCTCAGCCTGGCTGGGAAGGGGTCATGAGCCATCATACTCAGCCCTTGCTTGCCTCAATGTACTGCAATATCTGAGTTTATTTTTAAAGCCCTGTTAGAAAAGCCCAAATTAATAACTACACCATCCAGTCTCAGAAAATACCCAAATACAACCAACATAACTGCAGATGAATGAACCAGACTCAGGTAGGGGAGAGAACAGATTCAAAGGCTGAGTGGTAGATATATGCAAACACCTAATAAATATGACAAAAAAACCCATTAGACCAAGAAGAGCAGACTTGACCTGGAGGCTGGGGAAGCAGGAGGAAGCCACTCACGTGGCTGAGGCAAAAGGGATGTAAAAGCAGCCAAGGAGTTTCCTGAGGGCCAGCACAGAGCACTGACAGAGGCAGTCAGGGCAGGGCAGCAGCACAGCTCACCCTCAAAGCCCAGAGCAGGTTTGTTCCTCTGGAAGGGTCCAGCCAGAAGGGATTATTTCTGTCAGCCAGCAGTGCTCCAGGTACAGCCTAAACATTTTGTCCAAGACAGAACTTCAGCCTGGTGAACTCAACACAAGCGGATGGGTCTGGGCCCACAGAAAGCCACAGGATCACAGAACGGTTTGGGTGGGAAGGGACCTTAAGGATCATCTTGTTTCAACCCCCCTGCCATGATCAGGGACAACTTCCACTAAACCAGGTTGCTCAGAGTCCCTTGAGTTTTCATCAGCAGCTCCCCCCCAGCAGTAACACCCCTAACTGCACCCTGCAAAATGCAGCTCTGCAAGCACACAGAGCCAGTAACTGCAGTGACAGTGAGCAGCTCTTGCACAGTCCCCCACCGCCAGTTTTATAATTTCCCCAGCCTGAATCACAGGACATGCATGACAACCCCAGCCTGCTCTTTCCAGAGGCCAGAGCACAGGGATTTCACATACATGTTCTAGTTCAGGCTTCCCTCTCATTTCTCTAAGAGACTTAATGCCTCTAATGCTTGGATTCCAGCATTTTAATGGTTTTAGCTCTGTTTCCCCCTTTCCTGCTCTGCATCTAATACTTCAGCCCATAAATCTCTGCAAGCACACAGCACAAAAACAGATAAGGAAAGCTGTATAGTCATAAAACATGCTGGAAAGAACCAACATAAAACCCACCCAATATAAGGTTTATAACCAAAGGAAGAAGAGGCAAAGAAAGCCAGACTAAGCATTGCTATCAAAGTTTTAGTAAGTCTCAGAAAAGGTGTTCTATGACAGCTTAATTAAGCCACAATAGATCTTAATCAAGGACATACCACTCTGCTGATGGGAAAGCTTCAGAAGAGCAAACAAAACCAGGACAAGCTAAGTTTGGGATGTTTTCTGCAAATACGGTGCTGTGCTAATGGCTGAGATTCCCCCCTTCTCATCTCCCACATCCCTGTACACTTCTCCTCTGCCAGAGGTGCACCTTTAGAAGGGGTCTGAAGGACCCATGTCCTTTAAGGGGTGTGTAAATGCCCACCCCATCAACCATCCCCTGGTACAGTGTGCACGCTGAACCTCACAATGCATCGCCTTCAGCGTCTGTGCAATGATGACACAATTAACATGAATAACTATTCCACTCCATAGATTTAGTCCTTTTCCTCTGGGTAATTATGATCTTTCTTCCCCTCCCCAACACTCATTTCAAATCCTCAAGGGTAATATGCAGTCAGCTGATTTTACATTTATCTCAGTTCTATTTGTTTGACACATTTCAAGCAAGCTCCACAAAGCCAAAACCTCCTGCTCGTTAATAACATTCACATCACCTCCTTCTTGGGTTCTTTAACATGCTGCTTTTATTTGGCCTAATTGCAACTCTCAGCATGATTAATCACAACATTTTTGCGGGGAGCTGGGGAATTTGATATCCCTGTCCTCATATGGATCTGATCACAGCCGTGCTGAGAGTCCAGGCACGCTTCCTGCAGCCTTCATGTAAAAGCTTAGTGTCCAACAATCCTCCTTGGCCACTTCACACTGATTACTAGTGCTGCTATATTCACCTAAGTCCCAAAGAGGGATAAAAGAGTGAAGGTAGATAATGGGATCCCATCCTGGGAAATAAAGTTCTCCCCTTATGAGAGTCTCCTTGCAGCCAGGCTCTCTTCTCAATTAAACCTCCAGACTGTGACCATTTACCAGGCTGAATCACAGAGTGATTTAGGTTGGAAAAGACCTTTAAGATTATCAAGTCCAACCACAAAAAGTTAGCAGGGATGCTGGAAGTTTAAAGAACTAAAATTACACCCATGAAGATCCTCAACTCAAGGGGCTGTGTCTCTTTGGAGGGAGACTGCAGAGATCATAAAAGGCACTATGGAGAGCTAGATCAGAATTCATCTGTGTTAATTTTTCTTACATACAGAAAGATAAGCATCACCAAAGAAGCCTCCTCAAAACCAAGTTTGATTCTTGAAACAGTTACAGCTTTAAAACATTTTTTTTTCATTTTGCAGTGTTACTGATAAAAAGTTTTTAAATCAGTCATCTTGGAATATCATCTTTTTCTTACAGAATTTAGTTGCAAAGCTCTCATGGATTTTAAAGAAACATGAAGAGCATTGGTGTACATTTCTGAGGCATCATCTGGAGGTCACACATTAATATTTGATGATGACACAACCTTGCTTCCCCCTGTACTGGTAGGAACAGCACGACTGTGTCCTGCTTCTCCTCTGCAGGCTGAATCTTTCCCAGTTAACCAGTGATGCAGTGCTTTACCCACTTTCCACTTTCTGCCCCAAAATCAGCTGGGGAAAGAGCCCTGGCTGTAGTAAGAGCCCTGGAGTAAATTTTCCTTTCCTTCCCCCTTTCCTCTCACCAAGAGAGACTGTCAGACCAGATGAAAATCACACGGACACCGACAGCCTCTCCTCCCCACTGCTCTCCCAGGCTGCATATTCTCCACACCATTTGCTTTGTAAAGCCCTTTAATTAATCGGCAAAGGCCCACTGATTATCACCTACTCAGAAAATGCCATTTGAAAGCAGGGATTTAACTGCAGGCTCCAACTCGGTGGGCCCAGAGTTTCATCTTTTTCCCGATGATCTCCTACAAGTGCTATTCCCCTCTCGGTGCTTGGCCAGATGTCACCACTTGCACGCTGAGAGGCTGGGAAAGCAAAGGGCTAAACACAGGGTTGAGGATGGTGTGTGAAGGGGGAAAGGACCCTTTGACAGGCAGCAGAAGGTAAAGCAGGTTGTGTACCCCATACCACACACAGGGAGGGGTTTGGGGCAGCTCGGGCAGGGAGCTGTGACCTTCCCATGCACAGGGTTGGCTGTTCACCCACGTACCATAAACCATCCCTGCTCCAGCCAGCAATCCCTGGCGGGGTAAAACCTGCAGGCCACACCAGCAGAAGGTGACAAGTGTGTGAAAACAGGATGTGATGCTCCTAAAATCCTCCACCTAAAATCTCTGGTTGTTTACTGAGCGTTTTTCACACATGCACATCTCCAAGTCCCCGTAGCCCTGACAACAGGCTGCACACAAAACGGTGTCTCTGGGTGTCAGGTATTCACCCAGCGAAGGCCTCCCAAAAGAAAATGGGAATACAGGCTCTGAAAAGCCCCCCAGAGCACAGGGCAGCCCTGCCAAAACCAACACCTCACAATTTCTCACTTTTCTCAGCTCGTCTCTGTGCCGATGCCTTTTCCAGGTGCCCCACTCCCAAACTCCTCCCCACCCTCTCCAGTGCTTGAACTGTGACAAACAGCCCTGGAAAAGCATTGCTGCTGTGAAATCACATCATTTTATTTGTGTGTTTGAGTTCTTCAAGGAAAAAAAAAGACTTTATTCCCCTGAATATGTAAAAAAAAAAAAAAAACAACAAACCCTAAGTCACCATTAATATTCTAAAATACTGTTAAATCACATTTACATAGATACACATGCTTGTGCTTTTGGTCCATTACTTGGAGAATGACAGAATCCATAGAGTTTGTGCCATTTCTACCAAAATAAATTCAAAATACCTACAGATAAGGTAATCAACGTTATCTGACTACGATGAATAAAGGGATCTGCAATTGTAATTTATTATCCAACCATACCCTTCTTTCAAGTTGCCCATTTAGATCTGCCAGGGATAGCAGGCGCCCTGGATCTGCTGTGATGCAGGTGACCCAGACGGGTTCATGGAAGTTTTTGCATTCACAGAGAGCACTGCAGGTCTGTGTCTCACCATCCCCATCACTCATGGCAAAACACAAGCTCAGAGCAAAGAGGGAAAACCAGCCAAGGCTGGGACTCTTTTCCCTGCTGTAACGTTACGCTACGCACAGTCAGAAAATCCATCAAAGCACCCGCCCGAGCAGCCTGCTCAGCTTTTAATGTTGCTTAATATAGACTTCTGAGGAGTATCTTCAGCTCAGACACAGCTAACTTGAGAGCACAGCAGGAGTGTTACACACAGACAGCTTTGGATCCCAGCAGCAGGCACAGACCAGCACGGGTCCCAGCAAGCTGGGGAGCTCTGCCAGGCAAGGCCCTGGTCTGCCACCTCCCTCTGGCCCCAAAGGGACACACCCGTGGGTACCCAGCTCCTGCCACACAAAACACACAGCTTTCTGCTGATTTTTCCCCCTCTAATCACTCAGCCAAGCCCCTTTTCAGGTGAGTTGTGCCTGGAAAGGAGCACTGAGGCGGCAGCAGGAGGTACAGCCCTTCCAGCACAATGATGGCAAATTGGCACCAGGGGAAGGCACTGGATTTGCACTGCTGTTCACACAATCCTAAGGAGACACCAGGAACCATCCTTCCCTGGATAAACACCAGGGCCAGAATAGCTACAGATCACAGAGCATTTCCTCATGACCACGCACCAAATTTTACCTTCTTCAGCTCAGCATCAAAAGAACCCAAACAAACAAAACGACTAACACATCTTTCCTCACCACCAGCAACCAGCCCACGGGGCTTCTGGCAGATTTGGGATGAGGAAGCCCATGAGCAGCATTTGGGTGTCTCCCTGATGGAGATATGTGCCATACCCAGGGTGACACTGGCATCAGATGAAGTCACTTGTGAGAGGAAAGGATGCTGAGCAAGGGGGAACTATGAAGAGAGCAGAGTACACATGACCCTCTCAGCACAACTGGGGTGGAAACAGGCTGTTACCATCTGTCCCAGCACATATCAAGGATTTTTGGGGATTTGTGAAATAAAGGGACACGTTATGTCGGCTACAAGTAGAAAGATGAGAAGAAACTCCCGCAACAAAAGGAAGGCTCAAACCAAACCTCTCCGAATTTTCTGCACATGACAGAACTTTACCAAGCAGCAAAACCACCGGCACTTTTACACCAGTTTGGCCCAGCGTTTTAGCTGGAGTCCCACGGGGAGCTTGTATTGTTTGCTCCATCCTGGCACACGTTCAGCCCATCCATCCACCGTGACTCACCTCCCGCCTCTTCTCTTCCTGGTGAGTTCAAAGGAAGTTGCTTCTTCCCGGCGCTTAGCGCATCAGGCAGTCCTTTCTGTGCAGCTTCTGCTCTTATCAGCAGCCCATTTCCTAAAAACAAGAAAGAGTGGGGGAGAAAAAAGGAAAAACCCATCAGCAAACTACAATCTGGTTGTTCTCTATTATCCTTAAAATATTAACTAGACATTGACAGACTGGAGCACTCGCTGCATGAAACCTGCTGCGATTGGGGATAACCGGGACATTACAGAGGGCCATGAATCAACTCAACTGCAGAGGCTTCAAGTCCTTTTGCTAGGCAGAAGTGAAATATGCTCCCTTACAACCAAGTGACCATTTCAGTATTTTTTCCAGTTATCTCCAGAACATTTATTAGATTAGGGGGTTTTATTTATGGACTCTGAAACTGTGCTGTTTCCCAGAGAAGCGTTTGTTATCTGTTTAATGTTCCTTTTGTTCTTTTGGACATTTGCATTTATTTATTGTGATTCATTGCTGCACAGGTACCAGCTCCAAGTACCTACACTTTTAAATACATTCACAACACACACATCTTTGCCATTTAAAATAGCTTTCCTCTAACAGCCTCTCCAGAGCCAGAATATCTCCATTCCCAGCTGAAATCTGAGATCCTAGGATCAAAACTGCTTCCACATGACAGGTAACACTAACCTTTCAAGAGCATTTGTGCAACCCTATGCAAGTTACTTCATAGTTTGGCACGTTTGTGGGAAAGTCAGGGTTTGTTATAACAGATTTATTAAGGCTTCATAGATAAGGCTTGTTTCTCCAGTACCATATATATATATATAACAAATATATGTATACTTATATAACTTACACAGATATCTCATATATATGAGTGTCTCTCTCTAGATATAGATGTGAATCATTGGGATGTTATTTACCCCCCAAATAGGCCCAGCCCACCCAAAGCTGGCCTTGCTAGCAGGGAAATTTCACCTGTTCCTCTGCCCATTGTCAAGGTTAAAAATTTGCCTGTGTGCCTCCAAGGGATTTGAATTTAGGATTGAAAGCAGGAATTTTTTGCCTATACCCAAGCCCTCAAATCCAAATGCAAGTTTTACATGAACTGATTTGTTTAACACTGGTGCAAAGCAAAGCCCAGGCTGGGGATCTGAACCCTCTGCAGGACCAGGGCCTGAGCAGACAGAGAGCCCACTGTGCTCCTGCCAGAAACAAAAACGAGCGTGGAGCAATTTGCCAAAGGAAACCAGGCATGAAAAGTGTCTCCAGCCCAAAATACCAGATTTCAGCTTTTGCTGGACTCAGATGAGTGTGTAATATAACTCTGAGAATGGTCACCAACCCCACAGTGCTCAGCAGCTTTCCTTGGAACAGATGTGATGGGTGCATGTGCACTCATGTTCACATTTCCTGACGTGCCAAATGTACTACTCCTCTTGTAATGTGTATTTTACATTTCATAGATATTTTTTATGCCTCTCTCAATTACAAAACATATGGAAGCAAATAATACACAAGTAAAGGGAACAGATACTAGATGGGATTGCATGCTTTCATGGAATTTGGGTATAAACTCTAGGGACCCTTTGAAATCAAAGTTGTTTTAATTAATTAATGCAACCAGTTGATTTGGAGCAGCCCTGTAAAACAGTTGGAAATTCAATATATCAGGGTTCCTTTGAAGAGGTGCTTTTTTTTCCCTGACATGACTACCTGTGGTTCAACAGATGTTCGTTTGAAAAAAAACAAGCAGGAAAAGGAAGACACGAGAAGAGCATTTCCCCCTCCCCCCAGAGTCCAACAGCAGGGGAAAGACAACACAAGGACAAGGATTTCCAGGAAACTGGGATGTGCTGGAGGCTGCTGCTCCCCACCCCCAAACAGGAAGGGCACCTGGGACAGACACAGGGATGCAGGAGGGCTCCCCCGGGGTGAGGCAGGAAAGGGGCACACCAGGAGAGCAGAAGGAGGGATGGAGGGAGGGCAACACAAGGTAAGACTGTGACAGCAGCCTCTGCCTTATGCTAACATCTCGAAGGCGTATTATCTACCAAGAATTCCACCTGGAAAACCACTAATAAAGTGAGTCAGGCTATTCCCCAGCAGGGGAATTAGAGTTAATCAGTGAAATGATGCCTTCCCTGCCCCTCTCAGGCTGCGAGCACAGGCGGGAGCTGCTCACTGGGAGTTTTCACTTTAACACTGTGTTGGTCTCTGAATAAAACCCGTGGTTACTCCAATTTCTGTGTTAATGGCACTGAGCACCACCCATGGCACGAGGAGCTGCTGCCCTGACCTCAGCTGGTGATGCCACCAGGCACCAACCAGGGACACTGGGGACACCAAGGGAGCAGGACATGACAGCAGAGCCATATCCAACCTTGGTAGCCACCATCCCACTTCGCAGACAGGACACATCTCCTGCCTCCCAGGCTCTCCCTGAGAGCTTTTGCTATCTCCAGCAGCACACCAGGCACACAGCAGGGCACCTGCTGCAAACAAACCCATCCTCAGCTGTGATGATACCAGCTCTGCCTTTGTTGACTCTAAATTCTGCTTTTGAAGACAGCAAGGAAAGAAAACAAGAAGATGCAATCCTGACTGTTACTCTACAACCATCCCTTTTTTTTTCTCCCTGGCTTATCTCATTTCACATATGTAAAGTACTACAGGCAAGACATCTCTGAAAGTAAACAGACACCAGAACTTGCTGTATCCCCCCCAAATCTGTGGCCAGCACAGGAAGTTTTCATTCAGTCAGCAGCAAGTTTTTAATCCATGCCTAAAGAAGGGAGGCTGGGCACCACTTCTGGCACCAAGGATGAGGATGAACTGCTGAGAAGTTTTAGCTTTGCCATGATTGGTGATGGCTTTGGGATCAGTGCACAGCCCAAGCCCAGCCTGGGAAAGCACTGCTGGTCCTTAAGCATCTCCTGAGTAAGAACCTCACCACCACCTTTCTGACAAATCCACAGAATGGGCATGAAGTCCTTCACTTGAAAAAGAATTGAAAAAAAGTCCCCCCAATTAAAACAAGGGCTCTGCTTGTGAACACATATAAAATCAGAGCAGCTTTTACAATGGCTCTAGAGAGAGACCTGTATATGGAAGGATGGGACTGAGCCTGTCAGAGGTGCAGGGGGTGAAGGAAAGAGCATGGAAATGAGCTCTTCTCCGTGTTCAACATTTCTCCAATCATTTTCATATTAGCATATCTCTAAGTGCATATAATTTTCACATCAAAGAGTAATTTTTTAGGTATTTAAAAAAAAAAGAAAACAACAAAAAAAACCCTAGGATTGAAGTAGGGAATAATTTCTTTCCTCAAGTCTTTCAAGCAGCTCCTCTCTATGACATGACAGAAAAATTACAGAGGAGACAAGTGTTTAGAAAACTGTTCCCTGGAATTCAGATTATTCTTCAATTCTACAGTAAAAAGGTTCAGCCAAACTGCAACAGGAAACATAAAGAAAGTCCTGGAAGCACCAGAGCACAAACCTCGCAACATCTTCACTCAGGAGCAACCTGAATCCTCTGCCCATTGCCTAGGGGCTGAAATAATCAGAATTTCTGAGTCTGTGGTGGGGAGGTGGAGATGAGTCTGAGCCCAGACCGGTCTCCCACCAGTCCTTCCTATTTGGGGTGGTTCCCATGCAAAAGCCCAGAGTAACTCTCTCCCTTTCTCCTTGCACTGCTCATCCTTTGCTCTGCAGCCTACAAGGCTCTTTTACTCCTCTGGGTCCAGACAGAAGCAGCAAGGACAAGCACCAGGCACTTCTCTCCAACCCTCACTAGGTCCTTGCAGGGCCCCTTTTCATCTCCCCTGCCTCTTGTAGCAGCTCAAGGCTGGTCTTGGTGCTCTGTTCCAGCAATCTCAGGAACCAGGCTCAGGCAGGAGCTCTCCTGTAATGAGATTTTATTAAAAGACTCTATTACAAATAGCCACTTAAGCAAGTGAACCTTTGGAGCCTTTAGTCCATGATGTCAGTGCTGTGGCTGGATGTTTCCTGGGAGTACTAAACCTGATGCTAATATAGGGCTGTTCTATATGACAGCTATAAAACTGCTTGAGCGTACCAGGCAGGAGGCCAGCAGGGCTTTTTGTGGCTATCAGGCCTTGGCTAAAGGTCTCCTGCAACAAGGCAGGAGGAAGCAGGGCCCTAGGCAGGGATTCAGCTTTCTCTCACCTCCTTTGCAAGGCTGGAAAACCCCCTGAGGCTGGAAGAAATCCACAGAGCAGAGGCTCTGCAGCAAAGCCTTTGCATCCGTACCCATCTCTCCTTTGGCTGGAGAAATTATCCATCTCTCTGCCCTGAGCGTGGGGCCCCCAGAGCAGCTCTGCATCATCATCACCCACGTGGGATACACCACACCACCTCTCCCCTGCATCCCCACCGTGGCCAGCAGCTGCAGGAATATCCACATTTCTCCTCAGCCCAGTGGTTTTATTGGCACATCCAGCAGCACCTCTGACACCAGCCTGGCTCTTCACACTGCTCTCTGGGAGCAGAGCTGCCTGCCTGCCCTCTCCACACACACACCCCTGGGGCTACACGTGTCCCCTGGCAGCTGCCTGGCTGCAGCACAGCCTCCTGTTTGCACATCACACCCAAGATACACCAGGAATGCCAGCAATGTTTGCCAGCGGTAACTGATACCAAAACCAACAGCAAAACTGGGCCGACCCACCTGTCAGCTGGGGAGAGATAAGCAGAGGGCATAATAATACAAATTAATCACGTTTTAATCTGAAGTTTTCCACCAATAGGTGGCACCAGCAATTTTTGGATGTGCTACAACATGGTACATCTGTTCCCTTGCCACCAGGCATCCAGCCCATGGCAGGGCAGGGAAGATGGAGGGATCATCTATTGCCATGGCAGCATCCAGCCCCTCTCTTTCCCCTCTGAGGAGGGAAAGGTTAAAACTCCCACAAGGCAATTTTTCCTTCCCCAAACAAACTTCTTTCCAGCAATAAATCTAACTTGGATGAGCCTTTCAGGGAATATTGGAAGCTGTATGCAAATAGATCAGAAATAATTGCTTGAAATGGAAGCACAGACTAAGCTTCTGTAGAAGACACAACAAGAACACAATTTAACACAGCAAAAAAAAAATTCTTGTAACTGAGGCTGGCCACTGATGTGAAAATATCTAAGTCACAGTCTTACACAGTTCAAATGTATTGTATAGATATGTTACCTTGACTAGAGCATCCTACAGAGGAAAACACCACACCACATGTGTGCCCAAGACACACGTGCCCAATCCCTGTACACACAAC
This sequence comes from Climacteris rufus, assembly GCA_013398175.1. Classification (NCBI taxonomy): domain Eukaryota; kingdom Metazoa; phylum Chordata; class Aves; order Passeriformes; family Climacteridae; genus Climacteris; species Climacteris rufus. The sequence continues at coordinate 166,326 of VZRZ01002544.1, forward strand.
AAAGGAGAAGCAACCCCAGCCAGGTCAAACCAAGCCTGGGGCCGGCACAACTTCACAGGGAAACTTCCCAGAGCCAAGGCAAGGCTGGAAACAGCCTGGGAAGCAAACTCCCATCAGCTGTGCCACACCACTACAGGTGCACAGCATCCAACCACTTCAGCTTACAACTCCACGCAGCTGAATCCAGCCCGTATAAATTATTAAAGAGTCTGCAGAACATTACACAGTTCATGTAGTTAATGATTATAGTTCAGTGTCTAGGTCAGATATAATTAGATGTTACATTAAAATAGCTTCACAGAGCCATTTATTCTGATTTAATTACTTAAAATGATAATATAATGAGCAGTGCTTTCAAAGAAAAAAAGAAATCTTTTAATGAGCTCATTTTAAGTTAATATAAGGCAAATTAATCATTTAACAAAATGTGGGAAAATGACAAGTTCATATTTTAAAATATGTTGTGCCTTTGTCACGGGGGCTTGTTTATTACCATGCTGGGAATGACACAAAAATGGGTGGCTCTTGAAACAACACCACATCTCACTGTACATCTGGAACATCTTTAAACCATATTTTCTTCCTCCCCAGATATACCTGCTATGCCAAAGCCCTTTGAAATACAACCTGAGCAGCAGATTTATGACCATCAAACTGTGTCTTTATTCCAACGTGAAACAGAGTGATAGCCGTGCAGAGCAGTCACCCGAGGAGGTGAGCTCCTGATGAAGGGTTAATCGTGGGTTGGTTCATTAATCATTCATTTGCTGGCTCAGAAAATTAGCTTTCACTTGTTTGTTTGCTCAAGAAGCGATAAGCCCATTCCCTCGCTAGTTCATCTATTTTCTTCCCTTTGCATTGTTTTAGAGATTTTAATCCTTTCCAATTTTTGTAATCAGTCATTTTGGTCTTTTAGCAGGAGTGTTTCCAAGCGTGCAGCAATTACTGGAGTGAAAGCAGGCAACTCTGCAGGGAAGGAGCAGGCTCTGGTTCACAACCCTGCCAGCAACCGCATCCCTCCTCTCACCGTCCCCCAGGGCTCCTCACACAGCCCCCAAGCAAAGGTGTCCCCACCTCCAGAGCCAGAGCTACCCCACTTCTGCTGCAAACAGGACTCCCTGCACTTCCACAGCGTTTAAATAAACATTTATATAGTGGCTAAGAGCAAGTCAAGGCACACTGAGTGGTTTGCAGGTCATGTCCCGGGCACCACCACTCACCTCTTCTATCCTGACCTGGAACTGCCACCTCGCTAAGCCAGAAAGGAAAACCTGGAGATATTTGTGCAGGAGGTAAAGAGGTTCTACTCCCAACCCTGATTTTTCTCTCACAACAACAGAAACCTTTCTCGACAAAATGTTTGCAAACATTTCCCCAGCATCACCTGCAAAACGCGCGTGGTCTCCCAGCGCAGGCATCACTTGGATACCTCGGTGAGAGAGTGGAGACTGTCACACAGCAACTGCACTCCTCCCACCAGGAACATAAATAATTTGGGGCTCCACATTTCTTTCTGAAGGCGTTGCCTCTGCTCACAGTGAGGTACAGCCGAGGGCTCGGCGGCTGCGGGAGCAGTGGTGCTATGACAACCCCACGGCTGCCATCCATCTCACCGGTGGCACAGGCAGCCTCGGGGTGCACCCACCCGTGACCTCCCCGGCCCCTCCCTCCCAATTACTGAGGCTTAGGTAGGCTGCATCTGGGATATCACTCTCCCTTGGCTTTTTTTTCCCCCTTTTTTTTAATCTTTTCTCACAGCCCAACCCACCCAGGTTTACAGCAGCAAAGCCACCCTGGCCAGTTGCCCACATATGCCTGTGGCAGTGGACCAAAGCAGGATGTGTGCAGCCCAGTGTGGCCTCAAACTCCACTTGCTTCTGCTTCCCCTTTTCTAGTCTGAAACCTGGGTTTTGAAGAGAAACACAACATCTCTGAGCCGCAAGGCCCCAGCGTGAGGCTCGTGTCACACAGTCATTAATAAGGTTTTCCAGACAAATCTGACTGGAGAGATAATAGGCTTAAACAATTAGAAAAAGGAAAAAAAATTGTAAAAAATTTCTGTGATGGAGTATTTTCTTGTCCTATTCACTGTAATTATTTTCTAAATGTAGATCATTTTATAGGATGCAGGCAGCAGTGTTCCAGAGATAATCAGGCCATATGTTTCCACATTTTGAAAAGAAAACTAATTAAAAAGAAATGAAAAATGAAAGAGAAAAAAAGAAAAGAAGGTTTGTAAAGAGGACTGGTAGGTTTGGGTAGGAGAGGAGCGGTGAAGGAATCTTTCAGGAATGTATACATTCACTCTGCTCGGCTCTGCGTTTTGTTTTCAGAATTGTTTCTGGCAGAAACCTAAAGAAAAATATGAACCAGATGTACAAGGAAATAGTTTCTTCATCAGAACGAGAAGAATAGCTCTCTGTCTGCCAACAGACTTGGAGCCTTTACGTTTTACCAAGGTGATGTTAAAAATACCCTTCAATGATGGGCTCTCCTTCAGTGTCGCCGGGGGCAACCAGGATGCAGGGAGAGCATCCCTGAGCAGGGGGTGCCCCAGGAGAGCATCTGTGACTCCCAGGTGCCCTCAGGCCTGCAGTGAGTGGTGGCACATCCTGGTGCCAGCAGAGACCCCGTGGGTCTGGCAGAGCTGGGTGGGAAGCCAGGCCTGGGCAGGGCACCTGGCAGGCACCTGCTGAGGTTTTTCCAACCACTCCCAAGGATTTAACATGCCAGGGACTCAATCCTGAGCCAGGGCCTCATGGCACTGGGTGCTGCATGAGTCCCAGCTCTCCTTGAGGCTTTAGGGAATGACCAGCTGGGATGACCCCACATGTCCAGTGGGTGGAAATACCCCCAGCCCAGTGCTGCCTGGGCAAGGTGGGGCTGGGTTTGTCAGGTAGGGGGCAGGCGGCTTGGCAGGGGGCTAGAGGAAGGTCTCTCCTGCTTTGGACAGTTGGGAGCGAAGTGGGGAAGAGCAGACTGGAAAGACTCATCCAAGAGTGGTCCTTGACAGAAGGGAGGTGGGAGGAGCACAGGAGCACCCTGTTTGCCCCTCGGTAGGAGGGATGGGGCCCAACTGATATCTCACTCATTGCCCTCTCTCTTTCATTTGGCAGGTGAAGCAAACCCTCTCCAACTTCTCCTTTCTCCTCTGCTCCAAGGCTGCCAGTACAGGATCTGAGGTGATGGCTGATGGCCCAGCCCTGGCCCTGCCACGGAGGGTGAATCCTCTGTGCCTCCCACCTCCCTGGGCATCTGCACCATCTGTGGGGTGGAAACATGAGCAGCATTTCTGCTGACATTGATCTTTCCCCAGCCATGCTGGAAAGAATGGGAAAGGTCCCAGAACTGGGTCAGCAGCTTCATCACAGCATCTTAGCAGAGGAGTGAGGAGGGCAGGGACTGAGACCAAATGATGGGGAGAAGAAATTACCAAATTATTCCCTCTGCTCCACATTACTGACTCCTGATGAAGCCAGCCACGGGCAGGAGGGCAGGAACTGAAGTGCTGAGGTGCTTCCATGCCACATCCTGGGGCTGTGGCCGTGCCTGAAGTGCTGCTTCTCTCCCAGGGTATTCTGTGTTCCTGGGGCACCACAGGGTCCTGCTGGGAGAAGGAGGCTCCACCACACCGTGTGACCTTCCTGCAGACACCCTGGGATTCCACACTGTCACCCATGGGTGCTGCAGGGGCACAGCCACCTCTCCAACCCGGCAGGGCTCCCACAGGTATCCCCAGTGACTCGGGAAGGGAGTTTGATTGGAAATCAAATAGGACAGGAAGAGAGAAAGAGACAGCAACCAGGAAACTTTAATCCCATTAAATACACCTTGAGGCTTAAAGTAATTTTGCCAAGAGGAGCCTTTTTCCTGCCTTTAACCTTGCTCCAGCCTCCCTGCACCAGGAACAGGCTTCACAAGGACTTGTCCTTCTCTGCTTTGGGCAGGTCAGAAACCTCTCTGAATCCTCCTGCATGCTGGATTTGAAAGGGGGGGGAAAAGTGCACTGCTCTACTGAAAGCAGCTTATTTTTGGGGAAGCACATCAGCTTTGATGAACAGGATTTCTGACAAGGATCTCCAGCAGCAGTAGCAGGCGGTGGCTCTTCTGTAGGCGTTTGTCGTCCACAGCAGATGAATTTCTGTCTCTCAACAGCTTTTAATTCCAGTAGAAAAAGTTTTCCAAGGTTTCGTAATTAAAGGTAAGGAAACCCAAGGCCTCACTACAGTAGTATTACAGGATCTTTGTTTTCTGGCCAGCACTACTTTAAAACAAACAAATGCTGCAAGCTCTGGAGTTGGCTCAGCAAATTGGCTTAGTCCTCACAGGCACTAGTTAATACAAAGAGCAAGAAGTTCAATTTTCTGCACTGAAAAAACCCGGTTTCATCTGTTTGAAAGCCAGCAGCATCAGCTTCCCAGGTCTATCACAACTCCCCATAAATTAAAAAAGCTCAGTTATGTTTTGCAAAGTGTCTAAAGCAGCTGAGATTTCACATGGGACACCCGGGAGAGAAGTTTAACAGCGCATGTTTCATGGTGATTGGCAAATTATCAGGTCATTGCTCCAACTTCCACAAACATCACCAGCCAAAAGCAATAAAAATACAGGTTTTGGTCTCAGGAGCCTTCAAACTATTTTCCAGAGTTTGACTGCATGACAAGATGCTCACTACGACACTGCAGAAGCACTGAGCTGCTTAATTAGAATAACACAGATGCAGTTCAGTTTTTAAGTCAATCAGAACCATAAATATAGAACCAACAGATTTCCACAAGAATTAATCAAACATTTTCCTTGCTTTATGTTTTAAATGCAATTTTTCTGTTTTGTCAGTAAGTAACCCTGAGGAATCACGTTTCTTCTTTGGTCAAGTGGTATCCCTATAGGTGGCCACTCTTCAGATTACCTGGAATTTCTCATTCAGTGGTCTCAGCACTAGAGAAAAGCTCCCACATACACATTTCTTCCAGCTCTCCCATCTGACAGGCAAGCCAGCATCCACACAGGGTGGATATCTCCAACCTCAACATTTCCCTGACAACGATATCAAGAAAAAAACTCCAGGGGTTTTGTTAATAGAGAGGAACTTCAAACATCCTTTATTCCCGGATTTAAGCGGGCTGTAATCCTATAGGTTTGATTTTTCTCTCACTGGTGAGAACAGATACCAATGAGTTGTTTCCTGAAACACAACTGCTACTGATGCTTTTTTTTTTTAACCTTGCTTGAAAAACTTCAAGTTGCTCAGAGTAACCAGGAGCCAGGCACTCGCCCTCCTTTCCTCCCCACCTTTGGGAAGTCTGCTGTCTGCACTGGAGGCAATGGGGCACAAACCTGCGTTGTTTTGCCCCAAAAGGCACAGCTGGGTGCAGCCTTTCTGCTAGAGGAGACTCCAGATGCAGACAGAGCATCCTCCTCCCCTGCTCGTGGTTTGTGCCCTGTCCCTGGCTCTGCCCTGCCTGCTCCTGCCCTCTGCCCCGCTCTCCCGGGGCCGAGCAGCACTGCCGAGGGGATAAGGGGCTGCGATTAGGAGCTGCAATTCCCCACTCGTGTGGGCTGGCAGAAAATTACTGCTCAGCCGGAGAGGAAAATAACATCTTATTTACTGTCTCTCCTGGGACTCGTCTGAGGGCTGAGCAAGTGCTGACTCACAGGCTGCGGAGAGGTGCTGAAATGCAGAGCCCAGCTGCGAGCTCTCCCCAGCTCTGGCAGAGCCCACACCGGCACCTTGCACCGGCACCCACGGCAGCAGCAGCCGGGCCTCCTGCCTGGCACCATGGGCCACCCCGGGCAGCCCAGGGCAGCTGTGAGTGTCCCTGGCTGTCCCTGGCTGTCCCTGGCTGTCCCTGGCAGGCCGGGCCTCGGGGCTGGCTCAGCAAAGGCCCTCGGGGAGCCGGGCCGTGCGGCCGGGGCTGGCAGGGACAGGCCGGGGCCTGTCACCCGCTTCCACCCCACAGCGCTGCCAAGGGAGCCGGGAGTTTTTAAAAAGGACCCTGCCTCCCCATTTCACTTTCCTGCTGAAAACATCTGGTCTGCTTGGCACCTTTGCTGCAGCGAATATAGCAGAGCATCTTGCTGGTGGGCACGGTGCCACGGCGACAGATGGGTAGGAGCACAGGCAGCCAAGAGACCTTGTATCAGCATCAAGTGTGTTTGCTGAGGGCAGGATTCGCAGCCAGAAATGTCAAAATGGCTGAGTTTCCGTGCCTGTAGATACCAGGGAGGCGAGACTGTGCTAAACCAGCTCTGGGCAGGATTAGCTCTGGAATGGTGGGGGGAAGCTCATTTCTGCAGCTACACAGCATAAGTTTCTGGTCGCGTGGAGCTGGATTAACTTCTGGCTTGGGGATGTTCCCGCTGCCTCATCCCGTTTCCAGGCGAGAGAGCCCACAGATTGTCCCGGAGCTGGCGGGACACCAGCGAGGCGAGAAAGCCGTAATCCCACAGCCGGGAGGCACACGGACAACCAATTTGTCATTGCGAAATGGGTTGAGAGAGCTGCTCCCGATGAAGCCCAGGGCGGCTCGGCAGGCACAGGGAGGTGCCAGCGCGTCCCTCGCAGCCCCGGGCAAAGCTGCGCCTGGCTTCGGCGGGACGACCGCTGCCTTCCTTCTCCATCAGGGAACGAGCAGAGAGGGCTAATTGCGCTAATTATCGGTGCCCTCATTTCACGGCAATTTCAGGAGCTCGGCTGAGCGCTGGGGGCCGGGAAGCGGAGAGGGAACGAGGAGGAGCGGGAGAGGTGCGGGATGGGCTGGCCGCGGCCGCTCCGGGTGGCTCTGGGTCCTCGGAGCGGCGGGAGGCGGCCGAGCATCCTCCGGCCCCGGGGTCGGGGCACAGGGAGGCGCTGCCCGGCGGGCACAGCCTGCCCTGCCCGCTGCCCTGGCTGCCAGGTGATGGCCTCGGCCTCTACAGCCCTGCCCCATGGCACAAACAAACACCCTGCGCATCCGCATCGCGGCTTTCTCGTCCCAAAGACGCTTCCTGTGGGAAAACTCGGTGGGTTGCTCGGAGCGGCACGGGACGAGCTACTCAGAGGGGCTGGGGGAAAATGAGGAGCAGGGCAGGGATGTTTTTTCTCGCACACTGTTACAGCCTGCCTCGCTCTTCCCTCAGCTGGTGCTTTAAGAAAAAAGTAATGCAGAACACACCCGGAATGGGAAAGGAAGGAGAATTGGCAGGAACCAGCACGTCTGCACTTGTTTTAAATTTTTATATTTATTAAAATACTCTGGAAGTCTCTTGCATTCCAGCAGCCTTTGGAACAGCTCTGAAATAAGTTACATACTGGGGAATGCTTGATTTCCAGCAGCTCCAGACAAGCACATCTCCTGAAGGGACCAGTAAGGATGGGCACAGGAGTGACTTATTCATGCTTAACCCCATCTGTGAAATGTTCATATTCTGCTGTCTGAGCCCTTCTGGCAGAGACAGGAGTCAGCAGCAAGCTGGCTTCAAGTTTAACTGTGAGGCTGCTGGGACTGGGGTGTTTAAAGAAACATCCAGCACCACCAGTAGCTCTGACAACCTCCAGCAAACAGCTGATCTAAGGAGGATCATAAATAAAGTAATTAAATTCTGAAATACCACTAAAAAGAGAAGAGATGGAGACAGCTGGCAGTGCCCTGACCCTCTCAGCTGATGCCAAGAAAAGCCCAGACCACAGCAAACTCTGGTGAAGAAAGCAGATGCTACCCAGACAGTCCAGTTTCATGAAAAAAATACAGAAGTGTCACTAGCTTCCAAATCTGCCAGGGAGGCACAGGAGAGATATTTCATGGATCAGGAGCAAACTCACTGCCCAGCACCTCTCTTTAGCTCTGGTGGTTCCTTTCCCACAGTGATGCTCCAGGGGCCTTTCCTCCCTGCCAGGGCACAGGCTGCTCCCTTCACCCCCTGAGCACCAGAGCCTCAGACCTCCAAAATAAGGGGATGTTTTTGCTTCCAGCAGCTTGGAATGCACCCAGTGCTGCAGCCGTGGCAGGGACTGCTGCTGGCTGGAGCGGGCAGAGCCAAGGCTGGCACAGGGAAAGTGCTTTGGGCACTGCCAGCAGCAGCACAAGGGGCTGGGACCTAGAGACATCTCTTTTCATTGGCGGTGAATGGGATCCGTGGGTGGCTGAGAGCCTGTGAGGAAATCAGCTCAGGATCAAAGCAATGCACTGATGTGAAACCCACTGGGAAAGGGACACCCCCTCCAAAAAAAGTAATTTCAGAAGAAATCCAAAGTGGACCCAAGGGAAGGAGGGAAGGTGTAAATGAGAAAAAGGATAGAAAAGAGCAGGAACTCTTAGGCAGCTGGGAAGTACAGAATGGAAACAGGGTGAAGTCTGTGCAAATACTGGCTGGGGAAGGAATATTTTGCACAGAACGGGGTAAGACTGTGCTTACCTGAGCAATAGGGTTGTCCAAGACCCTCTGATTTGTCACAGTCACATTCTAAAATCTGGAATTCCATCTGAAATGCAAATTCAATGCTGATTTTATAAGTATCTGGCAGCTTTGGAGACACAAGAGCAAAGCAAAGACCCAGCTGCAGGTATGAGAGGAAATGCACCTTTTGCCTTTCATATTGGGGAAAAAATGCAGATCTGTGAGTCCAGATAACTGAATTCCTTAAATACACACAGCTGGTTTATACACACTCTGCAGCTCCAGCTGACTGACAAAACTCACTGTGAATATCTTGAAGTATCATAAAATATAAAAATCTTGTATCTGATAACCATGTCCTACAATGAGGACACAGACATCCTTTATCCCCCTGCAATTACCTTCACGCAGCTCCATCTTATTCAGCAGCTCTGTGGTCTCCAGACTTTGGAGATTTACCTCTTTACATTTACTTTTTTCTTTTTTTTCAGTTATGAATATTACAGCTTCTGAGATAAAAAGAGGCTGGGAAGAAAGAGAACTCTTTACCTGTGAGGAATGAACAAGAGAAATATGAGGACACAAAAAACCCCAGAGTTTCTCCACATACCTTCTTTGCATCCTTTGTACTCCTTGAGTTGCAATGAAAGTGGTAAATCACAAAACCCTGGTCCAGGACAGAGTTCCACAAAGTATCAAAATAAGTCTGTGTTGCTCATGGACCCAGCAAATTAAGAGCATCCAGCAAAAACCTAGAATTTATTGCTGGTTACCAGAGTAGACCCAAACATGTTGCTGTTAAAAAATTAAGGAGAGGCCTGGAAATGCCTCCAGCTCAGTGGAAAAGGAATTTAACTCAGCTTCCTTCTGGTGCTAATAATTAGGAGGACTTGTGAGGCCTGAGGGGGAAATTAGGTTGTTTACAATTTAGCCTTTACCAGATAAATTAAGGTCTATCTGAAGCCAGCAGAGATTTCCCAGGAGGGGTTTGTCTCCTGCTGTGCAGGTTCTCTGTACTACCCATGGCAGCAGGAATGCCCCTTGGACTGAGACAGAAAGTGGCTTTAAAAGGATAAAAAATGGAAAACAAGTTGAATTAGCCCAAGAAAAAGATCAGTATCTATACACCTGAAGTTGATACCAGAGATCTGCCTGCAGAAAAAGGAGACTGGAGCATCGTTCTGTGTGTGCAAAGGGACCTCACCATGGAGGGAATAATAACACTGCCTCCAGCTAACAGCCTTTCTGGGAAAGAGGGAAAGAGGCAGAGGTGAAAACTGCACTGCCTGCTTTAATTCTTTCAGTCAAGTTCTGGAGCTTTGTACTGTTTTGTCCTAAATGACACAACACGGGACTTTGATCCGACAGGCCCTAGGTGAGCTCTTCCCCGGAGATGACAGTAAATGCCATCTGAAGGGCTGCCCAAAAAGGGTCCTTTGGAAAAGCTCTTTCTCCAGCTAACCTCTCCTCCAATTTAGTACTTTACATCTGAAATTTTGAAGCCAATTTTCTTTTTACTGGAGCTTTAATGAAAGGAGCAAATTATTTATAATGGCAGTTGTTACTCTGGGAAGAGGCAAGTGAAGCTCTTAGGACTTTTGCCCTAGACCTCATGTCACTGTTTTGCTCTGCAGCAGAGACATGCTCACATTTTTTACTCCTGTGGCCCATTTATTCCACACAAATTAGCACAAAGCCTTGTGACAGCAGTGGAGACTGGGGGGTCACTTTGCTGAGCAGGAGGTGTGTGGGAAGGTCGCACACAGCTCTGGATGGTCTGCAAACATCGGGTCTGTGACAGAGCCAAGGGTGGCCCTTGAAACCAAGCACCACTGGCCCCCATCCCAGTGGGTTTTGCCTTCTTGTTGTCCCACAGCCCTGCTGTAATTGTGCCCCATTCCCTGTCACCAGGCACTTTCTGGTCCTGCTCCATCCCACAGTCCAGGTGCCCAACGCTGGCAGTAGCAGAGCAAGTCCCTCTGCAGCTCTGGACCCCAGAATGTCTCATTTAACCCATTAGCAGCTTCTAAAATGCCTTCATTTTAGAACATGAACAGCTGAGAGCAGGAGAACACCCATTGCCCGGGCTTGGGGAGGTGGTAAATGGTCCTGGGTTCACTCAGGGGAAGTGCCTGAGCCTCTGAAGGGGTGTGGTGAGCCTACAAACATTCCAGCTCCTGTGAAAAACTGGATTATTATTTAAATTAACTCTGTCCAAGCACTGTCTGGGTCCTGGGAGGGGTGGCCAGGACCTGAGCATGCATTTTCTCTCTCAATCATCACACACAGCAGCACAAGACCCCTTGCAAAAAGCAGACAGTAAAGGAACCCCAAACCACAACTTTTTAAACTTCTGACTTTCATAACAATCTGTTTATTTTATTAGCTGAGAACTGACAGTAGGGTCAACATTGTTTGAGTCAACTTATATAGGTAAAAAAAAACCCCAGTTACTTAGGAAAGGGCTCTGAGAAGGGAGAGGCAGAGAGGTGGGAAACGACTTATTGCTTCGCAATAAAGCTTTTAAAGAAAAGAGAAAGGGGTGGGGAGAGAGGGAAAGAAAAGAGCAGCAGGAGGCCATCTAACAAAGCAGATTCTGCCCAAATTGCCAGCGAGAGGCCCACAAGTCAGTGGGGGCTCACGATGGGGAAAAAAGCTCCAGCAGCCCCTAGGATGTTGTGAGAGGTGAAGAAAGTGCTTTGCAAAGAGGGAACAGCCTTCCCTCTCGCTGGAGTCCTTTCTTTGTTTTCTCAGCTCTGCAAATCACTGCCTAGATTTTATTTTGCAAAGGCAGCCCTTGCCCTGTGGGATGGGCAGCTCCCAGTAGCCGGTGTCCTACAGCATCTGCAGCCCTCTCTGCTCTGAAATAATTTCAGGGCAGTTGCACTCTCAGTTGCTCTCCCCAGGTTTCCCTTTGGACCAGTTGATACCGAACAGATCTTCATGGCAGGGACAACGTGTTGCCTCAATGTCACATCCATCTTACCAATAGGACTTTGACTAAGCCAACAAGCAACTGCTCCTTGAAAACCCCCCCAAGCTGCTCCTTGCTCAGTGCGAGGCAGGGGATGCTCCAAAGCTGGCGGTGGCACCTCCTGCACCCTGTGTGCGGGAGGGAGCCTGCAGACCTGTCTTAAACTCTGACCTGTCTTAAACATGTAGTGTGTCACTTTTTGGAGAAGTGTCTCACTCCACCAGCCAGTGAAATGGGCAGGAAAAGCTGCCCCATGGATTCCCCATTTCTGGCTGGTGGATGAGAATCCCTGGTGCTGCCAGCCCCCGGGCAGGAGCAGCCTCTCCAGGACAGCACTGAGGGGAGACTTTGAAGTAGTGTCCTTTCTTCTCTTTCAAGGGGCGATTTATAGAGGCACTTGCTTCCACGAGATTGATGGACAAAGGGCTGGATCAGCTACTGTATAGTCAGGGGTGAAAGCCTGGATCCATCAAGGTCAGTGGCAAAATTCCCATTGACTTCAATGAGGGCAGGAATTCCACCCTGCTCTCTGCTTCACTGGATGCACTTTCACATGGAAACCTTGTGTCACAGCCAGACAGATGTTAAATTCAGCTTTTCCTTCAGCACACACACCGCGGGGACCCACTCAACAAGGCGCTTCAAAGAATCCAGGCTTGGAGTCCAGGCACACGTGTGCACACACAAACACACACACCCTTTCCCAAAGGGTTTCGATCCTGCAGAGTTGCAGGAAAACACAGTTTGTGAAAAGAAAGGAGCAAAAATGACCCCAGACTCAGGCAGCACTGACCTGCCTTCCTGCCTACGAGCTCTGTAGGTTTGATATGTTAGCTTACTGAGTGATTAATAAAACTTTTGGTACTTGATGGGATTTATCAGCCTGTCTATCCAGGAGAGCACACATCTTCTGGAAGAGAACAGCAGCATCCCCAGTTAAACAGCTGGTGCTCAGGACTTGGTGCAAGGCACTGTGAACACATTGCTGAAGGAGAACCACCCTCATGTTTGCTGTCACTGATAAGAGACACTGAGATGGCAGATGCTGGTGTGAAGCTAAAGGAGCTGCTGTGGGTGACAGAGGCACCCTGGTTACAGGACAGACACAGCTCAGCCCAGGCTGGCACAGCTGGATTGTTCCTCTCACCCACCTCAGGGAATAATCCCCATTCCCTGAGGAATGAAGGGCCAAGCAGCAAAATCCCAAGTTAACAGAGACTTTTCTGGAGAAACACCTGCTTGAGCCACTTTCTTCCTGCACTTTTCTGTTGACCATATGGTGTCCAGCTACACTTCCCCCGTGCAAGCATTCATCAGCCCCACACTTGTCTGCATCCTGGCCTGTGCTGACCAGGCATTTTTAAGATGTCAGTGGAAGAAACATCTCACACATGTGCTTCAGCATCATCGTGTGTCAGGAGCTCAAGGTCCATCGATGCACTCCCTCCTTCCCCTGTGCTTTTTATGCATTTTGCCAAGTAAGCGGTTTTGGACTTCAGTTCTCCTTCACAAACACTTCTTTATGAGCTCATGTTAATGCTCAGGGGAGATGCAGTCAGACAGCATGGGAAAGTGGAATTTTCTGCTTCCAGAGGGGATAGAACATTCCACAGCAGCAGGCATGCTCACAGAAAAGCCTCCCAGACACATGGACAGAGCAGGGAGCACTTTTTTCTCTCAGTGCCTCACTAAGCCCATGATGAGGAAGGAGGTCACTCTCCTTCACCATTCCCAGTCTCTGAGCCATACTGCATGGACAGAAACCTGGTGTTCAGGTGCTACAGGACACCCAGGGCAGCAGCCAGAGCAGCCTCAGTTCATGGAAGTTCCCTGAGGGTGAGGAGGAGGGCAGGGGGAAGCAAGAAGCCAGTGAAGAAGAAACCTGTTGGATTTGACAGACACACAGGACTTGCAGGACCTCTCAAGCTGGACCCTGCAGCAGTCAATTGCTTTTCTGGTCCTGGTGATTCAGCAGCCTGACCCCCTCTCCTGCAGGGCATCCTTGGCACCCCAGGAACAGACCAAGCTGTTCCTGCTGGCAGCAAACCCATCCCAGGGGCTGGAGAGACCTTGAAAATTAATTTACAGGCCCTGAAGTTTCTGAGCACCTATTGCAGGGCTAAATCTAACGAGGGGGCTGGGTAACACTCACAGGCCATGGCTTTCCAGACAGGCCTTCATCAAATGCACAGCCTGTAAAAGGAAGAGTCTGGGCAGACAGTCTTGCTAGCCCTGGAATAAAGCACATTCCAGCCAGATTTGAGTTCAAATTACGTTTTCTAATGTACCACCAGAGATTTTGGCTCAGTTGTTACTGTGCAAAAGGATTTGTAATGGAATGGAGATTTAATCTATTATTGATTATTGCATTATTAAAAAAAATAAAAATAAAGTCAGTCTCTTTGAAGGACAAGGTAATATATTTTAAAAAGCTCCAAAGTTTCACAGTAACTCTTAAAAGTCTTTACTGCTCTTCCTTTTCCCCAGTACAGATTTTATTACCAAAGTTTTACTCCTGTGCTGTTTTATATCTCATAGTTTTATCCTGTAGCTGTCCACTACAGCCCCAGCATCACCTACTTTATCTCCCCTTGTCACCTGCCAGCATTCCCTTCCCCTTGCATCTGCCTGGGGCCACATCTTTCTGCTCCTTCAGGATACTCCAACTTCAGTCACCACCTGGGGTTCCTTTTACCCTATTTTCCATCCAAAAAAAACCCCAACCCGAAACACACATGCATAGAAAAATAACTTTGTACTTTGGCTAAGAACTATCAGATTAAACGCTCTGGTTTGGAGACATTTAAAATTCTGTGGGGAAAGGACTTTATGTCCCATAACGTGGTGTTACATGACATGGTTTAGTGCTCCACAACTGTGAAATGGTGAAGCCAAGAGGCTGGAATACCAAGCAAAGCCAACTCTGATGCAGTTTTGGAGGCAGGGAGAAGGATGAAAAGAAGGCATGAAAGCCAGAGAGCACCTACCCCCAGCTGGAAGGAGGCAGCACCCCAGCTCAGAGGTGCTCCCCAAGGGCTGCCAGAGGCCTGTGCTGTGCCAGCTGAAGGCTCAGCTCCCTCTGGCCATGCAGGGCCAGGGATGCTGGGTCAGCTCAGCCCCACAGCACCAGCCCCTTGTTCCCCCACCAGCCAGGCTCTGTGCTGCTCACCTTATGGAAGGAATTTCCACGAGCAACCCAATATGGAGCCTAGGGTTTTGGTAAGATGTGTGTTTTGGGGTTCATACCATAAAAAAAAACCTACACAGGGTATGCAACACATCAAGCCAACAGTGTTGGAACCTTACCTTTTGGCATCCTTTCTATTTTGTTATCTTAACTGCAAATCTAAGTCTACTTAAAAATCTAAGTGCTGCTTTAACAAAGGTTTTGTTTTGCATCTTGTACAATTAAGCTTCTCAACAGTGATTTGGGATAAGAGTACATTGGAGATCAAAGTCATGCAGCTACATTTTCCCTCATCACCAGGAGGACCACGAACAAAACTGTGCAGATCACAGAAACCTCATTTAAGGTGAAAAATCCTGTTAGCTATAATCTGCAGATTCTTAACAGATGTTGTGCTGGAGCCAGCAGCTCCATGCTATGGCATCTATTGTGGAAGAACAGTATTTAGTTGTGAGGCATTTCTTTGATTACACATTAAGATGCTTGAATCTCAAGGGAAAAAAAAGAAATAATTTAATTTATAATACATTTAAAAGCAATCTTGGACCTGGAGCTGTTAAAATGGGGCTTTTCACAAAGATATCCAACTACAGAGCTGTCAAACACCTTCCTGCCTCCCTGTGGGCTGAGAAACCCAGTCCTGGCTGGGGAAGGCAGAAAGGGGACGCTGTGAGTCACAGCAATAATGTCATCTCCCGCTGGCCATGCAGCCAGAGCCAGAGCACAGGGATGTCCAGAGGAGAGAGCCAGAGCAGGGACAGGCAGGAACGCAGGCACAGCTCTCAGGCTGCTGCTTGTGCATCCCACAGTGCCAGCTGTGACTGAGCTCTGGCTGCAGCTTCTGCAAACGCTGGAGAGGAGAGCCAGAGATGCCTGTGATTTCAAAAAAAGCAAGTGGTTTAAAGATGTTGATTAAAACCACTCACAATAATTCAATTGAGTAGGTTTCTGACCAGCTTTGAGAAGGGACGCGTTTCAGCCATTCTGTCAGCTGGAGACAAGTTAAAACACACCTGAATTAGTATTTTTGTGATGGGGCCATGTGTTCCCAGTCACTCCAGACCACAGAGCCTTTAGGAATGGAGAAACTCCCAAATGCTGCAGCTGGAAAAATCCTCCCGAGAAGCACATCCTTGGCTCTGAAACACAGCGTGCTGGAGCTGGGCATCCCTGAAATCCTTCCTCATGGATGCACCAGCAGCAGCAGGGCCTGGGCCATCCATCAGGAGCTGTACCCTTGCTCATTCCCTCTTGTTCTGTGTGTTCCAGCCCCGGGAGGAGCTCGGAGCTTCCCCCCGCAGAATTCCCGAGGCTCCAGCCGGCCCGAGCGGCGCTCAGACGCGGGGCCCTCGCGGTGCTCTGGGCCCGATGAGCAGCACTCGCTCCCAGGATCTCATAAATCACAGTGTCAGGCAGCTTTTACGCTCTAATTGAGCCTGGAGTCCTGCAATAACAAGCGCTCGAGGAGTGGGGGCAAAAAGCACTTCCCAAACCCGCGCTCAGAGGGGGTTTTCACCCTTGCCAAAAACTTGGGCCTCCGAGGCGCTCTTTGCTGAGAACACCCAGCAGAACAGCAACCCCAGGCAGCAGTGATGAAGTGTCAGGTAAGTGTGTCAGGTAACTGCTTGCAGAGGGAACAGTGCTCACCACAGTGAGAGTAAGTCACCCAAAGGGCAGAGAGATAAAGCAAATCCTGCTCTGGATGTCTTCTCAGCTCTCGTGTCTCTGGTTTGTGGGAATGAAACATTGCAGCTTGTTAACTCCCCAAAGCCTGGAGAGGGAAGGGATCTTATCCCTCAGCAGAAAAGGGGCTTTGCAAGAGGAAGATTACAGGACCATCTGCTGCGAGTTTGAAGTTCTGCCTTGAGGAGTGGTTGAACTAGGTGAACTCCAGGGCATCTCTGCCCTGCTCCATTCTGGAGTGATTCCATGGGGAGAAAAAGGTCCCATCTTCACCTGACCATGCTCAGCTGTAGCCACATACCCATCCCCAAACAGGCTTGAAGCAAGGATCCCAACAAACAGACTGTCCCTGGGTGAACCAGCCACAGGAAGCACGGGTAGCATCCAGGGTAACATGACCTCTTCATCTTCCAGCCTGACCCAGCTTCACCTCCCATCCACCAGAAGTCATCACATTTATCCAGGAAATTACCTTGCTCCCAGATATGGTCATTAAGCTCTTTACTTAGATAAGGAAGATTGAACTTCTTCCATTTTCACAGACTTTAAATCAGTTCTGGTAGTTCTGTGCACTTTTAAGCATAATTAACTTCCATTTTAAAATCACACACTCTGAAGCTCAACAATTTACAGTTGATTGACAGCTACAACAAAATCCAGCAGCAATAACCTCTCAGCACCTTGCAAAGAGATCTCAGGAGATGCTCACCTTGGCAAAGGCAGATCCTGGCACAGCGACCACAGTCCTGGATGATCCTGAATTTCTTGCACGGATCAGGATGAGGCATCACTATAAATTAAAGAACCCCTTCTAAGGGCCTGCAAGAACTTACATTTAGAGAAAAAAGAGGTGGGGGAAGAAGACGAATGAACAGAGCAATTATTTGCAAGTGTGTTAGTAAGTAAGCAAATAAGCAGTCAGAGGTGCTAGGTTTGAAATGAACCACACCTTTAAATACTCAATCGGTTAATTGTTAACATTTGCTTCAAGCATTCTTGTTAATTAGTCCATGAATGGCTTCTTTCATCATCTGTAATAAAGGATTTCTCAATTCCAGCATCTTAATTATTTGCCTTCATATTGAATCATCTCAGTGCAGACAGAAAAATATCTTTTTTTAAATGGCAAATTTTTCTCTCCTTTTTTTTCCCCCCTGCAATCTGTAGGTTTCTTTTGTCGTTCATTGTTCTTTGTCCAAGAGTGAATACTTTCTGCAACAGTGCTGGGAGTTTTAGACATGAACTTAGGAAATTCATATTTACAGGGACACAGATTTATAAACACGGATACATGAAGTAGGAAAGGATTTCTTCTGTCTTCTGAATGCATGGTTGGAGGTAATTTTTTTTTAATATTTAACCATTTGCCTGTGAAAATCAGCAGCATTCCTGCAGGTGGAACTGCTGCAGAGGGGTACTGAAACTGAGCAGTCCAGACAGCAAAAAGCACTGGAATACGGACAAGTTGGGATGTGCCACTTGTACCCTGATCATCCTTTCCTTGACATCAGCTCAACACCAGAAGGCAACACAAACATTCAGGCTCTGCAATTAAATCTCTCTCTTAATTCGTCTCCTCCTGAGGAAATGCTTCACCAGCTGTTAACAGCTGTGTGAGAGTGCCGAGGGCTGAGCCAGGCTCCTGCCAGCACCTGGGGATGCTTTACAGCGGCTCCTGCTGGACTCCCAAAACCCAGCTTCTTCCAGGGACTTTGGTGAACTCAATGTGCAAGAGAAGCCTCTGCTCAGACCTCTCCAAAGCCACAAAGCTCTGGCTGGGAAGGAAAGCTCAGGTCAGCAGATCTGCTCCCATTCCAAGGAGTCCAACCTTGTAAGTTTGTGCACATGGAGCAGCAGTAACATCGATGTCTCTTCTGAGACACATTTAAGGCTGGCGTTGGGCCCAGGGATTTTGCAATTCACTTCTGTTCTGCCTTGAAATATGTTCCCTCAAAAGATATTTACATTATACTTTTATTCCAGCTTAGGTGCAATCCACAAGGACTACATCCCTCTCTCTCCTTCCTACCATCCCTCCTCTTTCCTGCCCGCTCCGTGTGCACATTACTCAGAGCCCTGGGTAAAGCTCTTTTCCATGCTAAATATGCATCCAACCACTTAATGAGCTTTGGCCAGCTCGCCAGGAGTTTTGACAGGCCTGTTGAACCGGTGCCAAGCAGAGATGAATGTTTGGCTTGGACCAGCACAATGCTCTGTTTGTCTCATTGTTGCATTGGAAGTGTTAGCAAACTAATGTGACAGGATGGAGACGCACACAACTGAAAAATGACTGAAAATGTAATTCCGTGTCAGCACTGACTCCTGAAGGATTATTTGTCTCTGGTGACTTTCAGGGAACTTTTCTTTACAGGCTCAGTATAAAGACAGGTCTGAGTGCTGGGGGAAAGCGATCAATTAGTTTTAACCCAGATGTAAGGAGCTGCCCTCTGCTCTTGCTTCCTAAGATTTACTGTAACTCAACCAGGCACTCTACCACAATTATTTTTTTACTTATTTTTTTCCTTTCCAAAAAAACCCTGTATTTGTCTGCGTGCACAGGCTTGGAAGAGCCTGGACTCTGTTCTGCTCCTGATGTGGGGACAGGCTCCTGCAAAGCCCATAATGGGAACCCTCTGGGTCCACAGTTCAAGAGAAATTCCTGGACAAAGGAAATGATGTTCAACCCCAACCAGAACCAGCACTGCAAGAAGAAAGCTAAGGACCTTTCACCATGGACCATTACAGAATTAGGCAGAGAAGAAGGAGTAAAGAATGGTCCTTACCATGCACCTTTTGTTTTCTGGCACTCCACTGTGCAGTGAAGCCTGTGGAGCTGGAGGCTGTCTAAACCATTGTGTCCTTTTGGGATCTGGCTCCTTACTCCTTCTTCTGGGGTCTTTTTTGCTTGTTTGCTAGTTTGGGAGCTGATCTTCATTCTTGTCTCTGCAGCATCATTTTCCCCTTTATATCAGGAGAAGGATTTTATCTTATAGTCAGTCTCACGTTATTCTTTCCCATTAGGAAGGCAGGGTCACCCAGGGATCTGTTCAAAAGTACCTCCTGGTGTTTGTCCTCTCCAGGCAGGGAGGAGAGGGTTTCCCAGGCAGCCTTGGTGCAGTGAGTGACATCCCTGCCCATGACAGGGGCTTGGAACCAGGTGGTCTTTAAGATCCCTTCCAACCCAAACCATTTCACGATCCTGATAAACACATATCTGTGGCTTTTGAGTTTTAAAAACCTTTGTAAATCTGGATCATCACTGTAGATGACATTGTTCATGTGCAATAAAGGTGGATACCACCTCCAGAATTATGAACTGTTCACGTACCCACCCACCTAAAGAAATACACAGCTTCACTGGACACTTTATAGTTTGTTTCTTTCACTTTTATAGCCAGCACTGCACTGATAAATGCAGCTGTTTAGCCAAAGTCAATGTACGGAGGCAGAAAAGAGATAAACCATGAACATTTATTTGGATTCCTGCTGCAATAGTGTAAATACCAAAGTTCATTATAAAAATAATGTAAAATAGTCTTCACAGTGTTATGCTGGCTTTGCAAATCCTTTTAATTATATCTATATTTCCAACTGCTTGGATGTCAGAAAGAGATGAGCTGGTGCTAAACATGTCCACTTTGTGGGGGTTTCATTCAGCTCTTTGTATTGCCACAGGATTTTTCAAAGCCTTGGGTCTTCTTATCTTGTCAGGGGCTATTATTTTTGTATTCACATGACAGTTTACTAGCAACAGAATGTATAAATATATATTTGACTGCTAGGAAAATTGCTAGGATCCCTGTCTAAAGCTCTCGAAGGGACTGACAGGGTTGCCAGGTTGTCATTGGGAGAATTCCATGTGCAGATGCCAGTGGTTGTGGCTCTTTGGGAATGCTGATTTGGCTGCTGCACCTTCTGCTCATGCAGGGACCAACACAAAGAGGATCCATTATAACCTCACTTGAAGAAAGGACTGCAAACCTGGAAAAGGATTTTGTGGAAATTCCTGTTCCCATTTTGTCAATCTCTGGTCCACTTCTATGAACCTTTTCCATGCTCCTCTAATGAAAACTGCTTCCCAGGAGCTGTGTTGCTGCTGGAGCTGGAGCTTTGGAGCACAGAAAAAAGCCCTATTGCGTGAAAAGGACAGTGATGGAAAAATTTAACAACACTGATTGTTTAGGTTTTCTTCCCCTTTTCAAAATGAAACACTTTTAAAATCAAGTTGCTTTTTTTTTTTTTTTTCCACTGGCTGCTTTGTGAGCACGTTTTTTCACCTGGTTCCAATCTAGACTTGCAAGGCAAAGAGTGAGAGCATCCAGCACGCTTCCAGCACAGCAGGGCTCGCTTTTCCCAAATTCCCCACCAAATCCTGTGGCTTATCACAAAGGAGCACAGAATAAATATGACTTGATACATGACATAAATCCTCCAAGGCACAGAGCAGCTTGGAGGGGTGGTAGCAAAAAGCCTTCCCTGTAGACTGGTGGTTCAGTGGCTGGAAGGCACTGGAACTTCTTTCTCCCTGCTGATTTCTTAGAGGATTTACACCAAACAGCATGGCAATTCAGAAATTACTCTCCTTCAGCAGCAGCCCAGCAAAATACCACCAAATCACAAATCTGGGAGGGCTCAGGGGGATGCAGAGGAACACCAACACTCCTGAAACATGGGGGGATTTGTGGAAATGTGTAGGTGCCCCAGCCAGAGGAGCTGTAGCACAAGCTGTGAAGAAGAGCAAAGCAACCAACCCTCCATGGAGCAGTGGCAGCCACGGGGACAGGGCACAGGGCCTGTCCCACTGCAGCCACAGGGCTCAGTGCCAAGGCCACCCTGCTGTACCCCTTCTGCAGCCCCACTAAGGGAAACCACCCCAAAGTCAAACATCCATCAATGGCACAAACCACAAACCCTCGTGACCAGCAGAAATCTGAATTCTTGAAGGGAAGGAGCAAAGTTTAGATAAACCAGATCCCTGCTGGCTGCTCTGAATTCCAGCACTTGGGATTGGAGACACAATTTCTGCAGTCCTTTCCCCCCGCTTATCAAACCCCGTCTTGAAACAATTTCGTCCTTGAACAGATTTGTTAAGCAGTGTAATATGAAGATCAAGGAATAAAGATGAGGAAAGGAGAAATTAGATTAAGGCTGTAGATAGCGTTTGAGTATAACTAATGCCAAATAGCCAGAGGGCAACATGTCAACAATTTAATGGGGCACAACATAAAATAATGTTTTCAAAACAAGCGCTTCATTGGATGCTTCCCCTTTGAATCAGATAAAGTATATCACTACAGAGAGATTTGCTTTGATCTGTTCTGCAGCAGAAGGTCAAGGGTGTCTAAAGCAGCTATTCAGAGCTCGTGAGTGATAGAATTAAACAACTCAGATCACGTCTCTGAACTCTCAGCATCCCCCAGATGTGGGGCCAACCCCTGGGGTAGTGGGCCAAGCCTGCACCCCCGGTTGGCAGCTGATTTGGGTGCTGGCTCTGAGCCCAGCCTGCTCATGCACAGCCTGGGGTTTCTTGGGGCTGGGGAGAGATCAGAAAATCAGGATCTTGCACCCATGTTTGTGCAGGAAGCATCTCTGTTTCCAGAAAGCCAGGGCAGCACCTACCTCCATAAAGGATTTCTCACACAAATTGATTCATGTTCATTCCAGGCACAAGTAGGTATTTGTGAAACCTGATCATTGTGAGGGTGATTTCACCCCAAAGCCATTTTCCACCCATGCTGATGGTAACAAGCCCAAACTCTGCCTTGCCTTTTGCTGTGGCTTGCAGAGGGGCCAGTTTTACCCGGTCTCTCATTGCAGTGGGTGAGAAAGGTGCCCTCCCTTGCCCTGCAAACAGAAAGCCAAGGGGAATGAAGGCCAATAACAGGGAAAAGATTAGAACAGAGCATCAGGCAGGTGATGGCTGCAGTGCACAGCAGCACAGCGTGCCAGGCCATCTCACTGCCTCTCTCCAGCTGTGAAACGCCTCCAGAAGGTCCAGGCACAGATGTGCTCTCCCAGTCCGGGGGGCTCCAGCCCCAGGCTTGGTAAAACTCTGTGCAGCAGCCTCAGCTGCCTCCCAAAGCACAGCCAGGCTGTCAGAGCCCCCTGCACCAACAGGCAGAGCCCTGAGCCCCTCGGGCAGCGCTGCCGGGGCTGCCACAGCTCTGCAGGGCCTCGGGGGCTGCCTGCCAACGAAGGCAATAATGGGCCTCATTTCTCTTTGGGATGTCACCCTGCTAACAGGCTGCTGGTTCCGATGGGAGGGGGCAGCTGGCACCGGCTCCCTCCGCACCCTGTGGTGGCTTTTTATGAATTGTAACCTCACCTCGTTTCAAGATGCTGGGAGCGTTTTGTTAGCTTAATTTTGTGTGTGCTTTTTGTGCTCCTGAAGGGAGAAACAGGCATACACACTCCATCCATCTCGGCCAGGCAGTTCTTCCTGTGCCATTTTAATTTACCTCAGACACGAGGAGTTCAGCGTTTCTCTGGGTATTCGGGATTGCTCTCCCATCACCCACCCATCTTTCCCTCCCAAATCACCTGATTTGGGTTATCAAATCTGTGTTATCTGCCTGCTTCAGGCAGTGCCCAGCAGCCCTTCAGTGCCCTCAGAGGCTTCTCCCAGGGACCACCCATCCCACACAGCATCCAGCCACAAAAACTCCAAGGCTTTGCCAGGCATTTGCCCACATTCCCCGTTTGCACACAGAAGCACCCAGCCCAGTGAAGCCACAGCTGGGATGCACCTTCCCTTGCTCGTGATGCTCTTCCAGAGCTTCTCAAAGCTCTGGGTTTTGCATCTGTTCATCAGCTTTGCTTTCTCGGCCTCCCAGGAGAAGTTTGCTTTCTCAGGCTGTCACGTCTCAATTAGCTCTGTACCTTTGGCAGGGCAGCCAGTGACACGGGGTCACCAGGTCTCCACAGCTTTGCAGTTTTAGCATGGAAAGGTAAATACATCTGCAGCACCCAGCAGTGCCTGGAGCTGCCTCTTCCCTGAGAAAGCCTGGCCCCAGAGCAGGGACAGGGAGCAGTGAACCCCCCAGACGAAGGCAGAGGCCTCTCCTCACCCCAGCTACCCAAAGGGAAAGGCAATCTGGCAGAGGCAACTCTCAGCAGGGACCTGCCTGGCCCACATCTATTGACAGCCCTGAACCACAGCCCTGAACCACAGCCCTGCCAGTGAGGTGCTGCAGACAGGCGGGTCCAAACCTCGCTCCTCACATCCTGTAGTGCTTTCTGCAGACTTTCTGCAGGCAGCAGAGCCTCTGTCCTGGAGACCAGCATTTAAAAGGAAACCAAACACCATGAGGACCTATAAAATCTCCACCTCCCACTGCTGGAGCAGCCCCAATTACTCGTCTGGCAGCAGCTTGTTCCAGCTCCCAGCTCATCCCTCCTACAGCCCAGCACTCCTACCTGCCTGCCTCTTGGAATGCTGAACCCCTCCATGCCTCCTTCTCCATCACCAGGAATGGGCTCTACCATTACCCCAACAGCTCAGACAGCTCCATGGCTCTGACCCTAAATCCAGGGACAAAAAGGAGGGGGCAAACCCGAGCAAAGCCATGGGCTGCACGCTCTGGGAAGGAGAACAAATTTAGCCCTGACTCATCCAGGATAAATTTGCCATCTTCACGGAGCTTGTCAGGGGTGCAGGGCTCTGTGCAGGGAGGGGCTGATGGCCACCCTGATCTGTGCTCAGTGGCCCATCCTGGCCCGGGAGGGAGCACCCGAGCCGGGCTCTGCTCCCAGGGGTACCACGGGGGTTTGCAGCTGTGGCAGCGAGGGTGGGACTCGGCTGATCGCTAATTACTGAGGCTTGTAATCAGCGAGAGGCACTGCTGAGGTTTCTGTACCCAGAGAGCTCCAACTGGCTGTCCTGACATTTTGATGCCAATTACCGAAATGCCTGCACCAGAAATAGCCATAATTGATAAGGCAGGTCAGCGTGTGCTAATGAAGCTGAAATTGAGACAAAAAAGGAAATGAAAGTTTGTGACAATGCAAAACATTTCCCTCTCTAATAGCTGGATACAACTAGGTGTTATTTATGGCTGTTTGTTCAAATGCAGATGCTTCCTGTGAGGCATCCGATGGAGATGCCACGTTTTGCATCCCGTGTGCTGGAATGGGCCAGGCAGGACAGGACCAAGTGTGTGCCCACAGCCACCCCAAGCCCAGGAGGACAGGCAGGTCCCATCCTCACCCATCTCACCCCAAGGTGGGTGGTGCAAGTGAAAACAGCCAGGGTGGCTTTTTTCCTCCCACAAATCAGCCAAGAAGCAGATGGAGGGGAAAATCCCTTCTCTCAATTCCTGCTAGACTAACATTTTACCTGCAAAATTGAGGTAGGAGGCTTTTAAATGACTTGTAGGTGGATCTGGTTCTCGAAACAGCTCTGTTTTACAACAAGTCTTTGCTGTTTGAAGAAGGAGGGTGTGACAGCAAACACAGAAACTGCAGCCTGATGTTCCTGCCTGCTCTCCCCAGGCTGCTGAAATGTGGGGATTCGGGGGTCACAGTCACAAATTTACCATTAAAGCAAATGCCCGTTTCATCCCTTTGGAGGGTGGGTTTTCTTTAAAGCTTTCATCTTGGCAGAGATGTTTGAGGAGCTAAAAATAGGCAGCAAAGTCACGTGAGAACCTCCGGATGTGAGAAATCACATAAAAGATACGAGCGTGAGTCCCCGTTTCCTTGGAAATAATAGTAGTAGTAATTCTTGAATGTGAGGTTGTAATAGCAAGGTCTGAAACCGGCCCCTTGTTCTCTGAAACCCTCTGTGAGCAGCCAGGGCAGGGTAAAACCAGATGCCAAGGGAATAAAGTGCCCCAGAGCACAGCTCTGTGTGAGGAAAACCCTCCCCTGCAGAGCTCCAGAGAATCAGCTGGAGCCAGAGGTTTCTGTGGATGCAGGATTGGACCTGGAGCCACTGCACAGAGGGGATGGGAGAGCTCTGGCACAGGGGATGGCACAAAGCAGGAGAGCTCTGGCACAGGGGATGGCACAAAGCAGGACAGCTCTGGCACAGGGGATGGCACAAAGCAGGACAGCTCTGGAAGAGGGGATGGCACAAAGCAGGACAGCTCTGGAAGAGGGGATGGCATAAAGCAGGACAGCTCTGGAACAGGGGATGGCACAAAGCAGGAGAGCTCTGGCACAGGGGATGGCACAAAGCAGGAGAGCTCTGGCACAGGGGATGGCATAAAGCAGGACAGCTCTAGAAGAGGGGATGGCACAAAGCTCTCCAGACATCCAGCACTGGCTGGTGAAATCTTAGCTGAGGGTTTCAGTTTGGGATGAGCCCAAAGGAAACCCCTCAGTCACTGCACCCCCAAATTTTGTGTCTGGGTTTAAAGTCAGATCTTCAGCTGGTGCTGGACCAGAGGGTTGGCTCCAAGCCTGGGATTTGGACACCTCTGGAGAGATTCCAGATCGGGAGTAAAATCAGTGGCACGAGCCATCCCTGGTGGGAGTCACTGAGCTCAATGACAGCAGTAAAGGGCTTTCACTCATCTGATGAAATGCTCAGACTTAAATTTTAACATCCCCAGACTGAGCTCTCGAAGCCTCTGACCACACTTAACTCCAGGCTGTTCCCAGGGACCTGGGCAATGCTGGGCATCCCTACCAGGAGCACAGTGACCTGTGGGATGGGACAGCTGTGTCCCCACAGGGTGTGGGCACAGAGCCACCCTCCAGCCACAGCAGCTGCCACGGGAGCACAGTGTGACCCTGAGCCCCAGCTCCTGTCCCCCTCCCTGCTCCTGCTCCATTTTCCATCCCTGCACTGCCAGCTGGAGCCACACACTGCCTCCTATAAATCCTTTCTAAATGAGCATCAGCATTTAATTTATTTCAGAAAGACTTACAGCTTTGCCTGTGTGGATTCTGCATGGGAAGCATGGGTAAAGATCAGCACTCAGATCCTGGAGCCAAATGCTCACCAGTCAGTAAATGCTGGGATTCAGGTTCCATAACCCATCCTGCCAAGTCAGAACTTGGCACTGTAAGACAGTGGTGCTCAAACTTTCCACTGAAGCATTTCCCAGTGCCAAGCATGTTATGGGCATCACTGTGAGTCACCTACAGACACCAGAGCAGATGTGGCTAAAATCCTTTCACTGCTGCAATTTGCAAAAAAATTTACTGGCAGTGGAAAACTACCAAATTTTTCAAATTTTTTTGAGCTGGCAATGTTGTTTCCCTAGGCTAGAGAAATGCCACTCTTTTCCTCACTCCTCCTCTCTTTCCTTTTTTGCTGCCATCACAACCATCAGCAAATTCTCTCACTCCTTTTACCAGGAAACAAGGATGAAAGCACAAGGAGCAGGAGCACCCTCAGCAGCAGCAGGCTCCTTCCTTTCAGCACTCAGCTGCATCCCAGAAAGGTGGTACCCAGCACCCAGCAGGATGCTGCAGAGCCCTCACCTGAGTGCTGTACTCAGCCTCACCATAAAGACCTCAGAATCAGCCCCAAGCACGGATTTTGCTGAAACAATCACCATGCCAGATGCTCCAGCGCTCCAGCCCTCCACCACAGCCTGCCTGTTTTTCTGTTTGCCAGATGCCTTCATGAGGGTTTGTTCTGGATGACCAGACACAGAATTAGGCTGCATGGAAAGAGCCAGTGCAAGGTTGCTAGGAGATTCCCCTGCCTGCAGGGAGCTGACAGGCACAGGAGTTACTGGTGGGTGCAGGGTGCACTGGTAGGGTTATCTCCTTCTGCATATGTGACTTGGGCATCCTCATGCTGACTCCAGACTCTTGGGGCAAGAAGGCTTTGGCTCAACTTTGAAACTGAGCTCAGGAACAGGGTGGGATGGGGATGCTGGTGAGACCATCCAGGGGGGCCTGTAAGGAAAAACAAATTATGGGACAACAGAGCCTTCAAAATCATACCCCACTCCTAAGTTAAAAAAAATAAAAATTATCTTCCCTCTTGGATGTAGGGCAAATTGCTTCTCTGGCAGGGAAAATGGCTTTTCCTCCCCCAGGGCAGTGTCATTTGAGCAAAATCTTTGTTCTGCCTGGCAGCAGATACTGCCCATGAGCCCAGAGGATGCCCCAAAAGCCAGGGCTGGTGGTCCTCGCCTGGCTGCAGCAGCGCTGCATCTCAGGGCAGCAGGGCAGGGTGGCCACTGTCCCTGTCCCCCACGCTGCCTGCAGGCGCTGGGAGGTGTTCCAGGTTAATTACACTCGCTCATTAGGGCTGCTGCCTTTGTGGGGAACAGCAGGGGAATGAAAGCAGCTGCAGGAGAGGTCAGGGCTGCAAGGGGAGAAGTCAGGAGGGGACCGAGCAGGGGGAAATTCATCTGGGATTCAAGGAGCACTAATTTGAATTCTGCCTTTTACTAATAAAATTATGCTATCCAAAAAGGTGAACTCTGAGGCTTTGACAAACCTGTTTGCTTTAATGAGGCTGGTTACACAAATTTTGCCCTTAAATGCAGTTGGTAGCAGACACAGAAACCAAGCAGAGGGAGGAGGCTGTTAAGGCAAAGAAGTGGATGAAGGACAGTAAAATGAGCTCCTCGACAAGCTGTGGTGCTCTGAAGCCTTGGGCATGGGCTCACCTGCAGCTGTTCCAGTTTCCCTGGCAGTGCTGGCTTTTTCGGTGCCCTCAGGGAATGTGGGGATGTTGATTCAGAAGGTTCTTCCCTGGATGGGCTGGGGTGCTGTGGTGCTCAGCAAGCAGCCTCTGCTCCAGAATTCTGAACCAACAGCTGTGGCAAAGGCAAACCAAGTCCTAAATCATCACATCCAGCTGTACTGGGCACATCCAGTTTCCTCAGGGATCCCAGAGTGAGAGGGCAAAAAAATATATGTGTACATAAATATTTTTCAACAACTTGCCTCATTTCATACACGTTTTGGGTGGAAAAATTTTGACACTGATGCCTGGGAGGAGAGGATGCAAAGCTCTGTCTTAACACCCTCTGAAAAGCTCAAATTGTTCTTTTGCCAAGAGAGCACAAGACCAAGCTGTCGAGCATCCCACCAGCAGAGCAAGTATGCCCAGGGGCCCTCGAGCATTTGGGGAGGTGCAGAGCATCCCAGTTTCTGCCCAAAGCTCAGGCTGCAAGGCAGAGGCCCCAACTGCTGAGGAAGCAGGAATGTGCTGCTCGCTGCCTTGCAGGATCTTGGCTCCTAATAGCAATTGGCGCAGAGTCATCCTTATCAGCTAGCACATTAATCTTAATTAACAGATCGACAGCAACAGTTCCTCCCTGAAGCTCCCCTGAGCATTCCCAGCCTTTGCTGTGCTGCCTCTCCAGCACGGCTTTCATTCCCAGAGTGGGGAAAAAGACCAAACCCTGCACGGAACTGGAGCTGCTCCACTGGTTCCAGCCCTCCCAGAGGCCCAGCTGGGAGGCCAGGAGCAAACTGGGACCAGGACCAGCAGCATCCCCTCCTCCCCAGACCACAGATCCTGGCCTGAGCTGTGATGCAGCACCCACAGTCCCTGAACTGTCTCACTCCCTTTGCCCAGGAACACACCCGGGAGAGGAAGGGTTTTCCCATGACTGCTTTTTTCAGTTTCTTGAAAGGAGGATTTTTTAAAAAGAAAACAGGAAGCAAACCCAGACAGATTATCTATGAAAATGTGATAAGAGCAATCTAAACCAAAGCCCAGCAGCAGGGCCTCTCTCACCTTCTGCTCCCTGCTGCTGTCAGGGCTGGAAAATCGGTGCTGACTGTCCCAGGATCGATTCCCAGCCCGGTGCCTGGAGCTCATCTGCTCATCATGCATGAACAGCACTGGGGGCTGAGAGCTCCAGCCAGCAGGGACCCCTCTGCTTGCATGGGAGCACAAACCCCCCAGCCCTGCAACCCTCTGGGGTCAGGGGCACGTGTGGACCCCCACACTGGGGCCATGGGGCAGCACAGCTCCAAGCCAGCCTAAGTCCAAAAAGGCAAAGGCTGAAATGGGAGCATAGGAGTGAAGAGAAGCAGTGAAGTGGCTGAGGCTCCAGTGAAAAAGAGAGAAGTAACAAACCCTGGCTGCTGCAGTGTGAATTTAGGGCATAGTCATTCCCACCAGGTAATTAAAGGGCACAGAGACAGCATCCATCACAGCTTGTCTGAGGACATCTCAGGTCAGATGCAGAGCCAGGGCAGCTTAGACCTGGAAAAGCTCAGAAAAGAATGTCATTCTCTTAGAAAAACAAACAAAGAAACAAACTGCAACAACACCACCACAAAAAAAAAGCAATTCCCTTGTCCAGGTCAGCAAATCCCGTTGTCCTTGCCCAGACTGGACCCTGGGGTGGGGCAGCAGTGGATGCTGGCACTCATGGCCACAGCAGCAACCTCAGGGGACCAAAACCATGGCTGTAGTCAGCAGCAGGCTGGGCATCCTGAACAAACCCTGTTAATTCACTAATGAAGGTGTCCCAGGATGGCGTGTGCCCCTCTGCAGCCCTTGCCCCTCCTTGAATATCTCCATACTAAACCCTTGGCTGCAGCAGTGGCTGGGATTAGGGATTCCTGCTTCCCAAGGGCACCTGGGAACCTGAAGCTCAGCTTTTCCACTTGCCCAGATGTCAGCAGAAGAGCCTGGTTCGCAGGAGTTCCTTTCCAGGGGTGCTCAGGAACTGTGGAAGTTGGAGCACCACGTCAGGCAGAGAGGTCAGCTCCAGGCACTGACTGCTGAGCACACTGATCCAAGTGTTTTTCCAACAGAGGAGAGGAAAAAACCTCGTCTCAGCTGAAATACCAAAGCTTTAAAAATTAGTTGCTGTTCATGTGCAGTAGCTCTTGTTATTGAAAACACCATAAAAGTTTTACTGTGCTGACTTAGGGTGCACGTAAAGAACCTCGCTTGTCTTGACAGGCCATAAAGGAACTTTTATGACCTATTGGGTCAATGATTTGCAAAGAAGGATTTACACCACTGTCCAGGGCTGGGATGAGCTGCTGGAGGAGGAACACACCAAAAATGGCACACAGAGCTGAGAGGTGGACCTGCTACGGGATAAACAGTGTGTATATCCAGCATGACTACGTGTGTCAGCATGCCTTGTTCTTACACGGATTGTGCTAACCCAGAAGGGCACAGGATTATGTGCTCAGTGGGTTTAACTGATTGACCTTTATTCTTTTGGGGTTACAAGTGGAGTTTCAGGAGGAAAAAACCTTATCCATGCATCAGTTCAGCTCTTCCCCAGGGATAAAGCTTCAGAAATCCCCACTGAATCCCCAGTGTTGCAACTGCTTTATCTTTTATCACAAGGTGTCAGGAAAATATCAGCTCCACTGGTCCAAGGTTCACTTTCAACCCCCTCCTGGAGCTACTCAAGGGAGGAGAGGCCCTGACTTAGTGAAATATCATCACCTTGGACTGATGCTGCCAGGTCTGCTCAGGACAGATGAAAGGGTGCAGGGGAAAGCCCTGCTGTGCCAGCAGCCTCACATCAGCTCGTTTGCCTTTATAAAGCACCAGCACAGGGCACACACAAGGGCAGAGACTGCAGCTGCAAGCAAAGTTCCAGTGAAATCCAAATATGCCCCTCCAGGGGCTGGTGAGAGGGGCCCAGGACCACATGCAAGTGCGTGAAACTTCCCTGGAAAAGGGACTAAGCCCCTAGTGCCACCTTCCTGGGGCAGCACTGGCCTCACAGCCACTGCTCTCCCTGGCTAGCACAGCTCGTGTCACCCTGGCCCCTCCTGGCTCCAGCCCAGGCTGGGCTGCCCACGGTCACTGCTGGTGTGGGAGCCACCCCCAGGGCTGGGCAGGGATGGGGACAGTCACCCAGAGCCACCACCTCCTGCCCAGGCTGCCTGGCACAGGGGGAGCAGGATGGTGACATCCATGGAGGGAGCAGGATGGTGCCAGGCAGGAGGGAGCAGGATGGTGACATCCATGGAGGGAGCAGGATGGTGCCATCCATGGAGGGAGCAGGATGGTGCCAGGCAGGAGGGAGCAGGATGGTGCCATCCATGGAGGGAGCAGGATGGTGCCATCCAGGAGGGAGCAGGATGGTGCCATCCAGGAGGGAGCAGGATGGTGCCCGGCAGGCTCAGAACCCCAGGGAGCTGCGCTCCCGAGCCCGGTGCCTGCGGGAGGGAGGCAGCAGCCCAGGAAGATCAAACGCTTCAAACGTTTCTCTCCCGAGTGCCAGCGTGTGCTGGAGGGGATGTCAGTGAAGCCTGAGTGCCGCAGGGTAGAAGGATCCTCCAGGCAGGCACTCAGCCGGCGGTGCCGCTCCCTGGGGAGAGCTCTGGAGGGTCTCTGGGGGATGAGGAGCTCCCTCAGCCTCAGCTCACCCCGGTGTCCACATCTCTTGGGGATGCTCGTGCAGGTCCAACACTCCAAGTGGGACCTTTCCAGCCTCTCCAGGAGCAGCAGCCGCTCTCCCTCCTCCAGCTCCCAGCCCCCTGCCCAGGTCACAGCGCATCCCGGGCACTGAGCTGGCTGCACTCTGCAGAATTCCCTCCCCAAAGCTCTTTTCCTTCATCCCTCGGCATCCAGATGGATTGAACCAGATTTGCTGCACACGTGGCAACCAAATGAAATGGTTTCTTTGGCAACAATAATGAAAGCTTAGAAAAAAATTTGCTTTCTGTCTCCTGCGACTCCAGCAGCCCAGGTAATGCAGAGAGGGAAGCAGAGAACTGCAAGCATCTGCCTTGAATTACTGCCTCTGATAGGAATCAGACATGCACTCCAGCATGTCTGCTGCGCGTTTATTTATTTATTTGGGGCCTGATTGATTTAAAGACTCCCTATTGCCTGAGCAGCAGCATGGCACAATAATTCACTTGATCTCTGATTTATATTTCATGTTCAAATGAAGCAGAATGCTTCTGCCCAGCACAAGAGCTGTGTGTGCCAACATTGTGCTCAGCAGCTTCAGAGGACCTGGGCATGTACAGAAGCAAAAGCTGTGGCTGCAGGAGGGAGTAATCACAAGATAAAAGCCCTGTTACACATCCAAAACTGCCTGGCCAGGGTCACCATCTGAAACTGGGACTTGCAAATCGCTGTCCCTATTTGCCCCCTTGCACAATGCTCAATCCCAGGCTGTGTTTTCCAGCCAGTATCCGTCCTGTCTCACCCTCTGTCCAAAATGCTCCCCTCACCCCACAGCTCCAACAGCATCCAGGGGTCAATGATGGTCAGCCCTGAGCTCTCTGGCCTTTCCATGATGCTGGAAGACTTTGAGCCTTTTGCATCTCAACAGAGAGAGTACAAGGTCCAAAGCATCCCCCATAACTCCTTCACTTTAGCCCTGGTGGGTCCTGGATTTCCTCTTTGACCTTATGCCAGCTGGCCTGGCTGCTCTGGAGGCTGTGGCTGAGGTAACTGCACCTAATTAAGTCCCTCTGCTCTTCTGCCTCCCATATGGGAGAGGATCAAAGCTCTCCCCACCACACTCCAAAGGCAAGAAGGGCCCAGGAGGGGTGAGACAGGAGGGGTCTCTTGGGCTGGGAGGGGTTGTAGTCAACCAGAGACTCCCCCTTTTCCCCTGCCAGCATCACCCTTCCCCACGGCCCCTCCAAGACATCCCCGGGTACCTGTGGCTCCAAGCAGAACCTGGGACCCCCGTGGGAGACAGGGCCAGCAGTGACCCCCTCACCCCTCACTCCAGCAGCCTCAGGGCCCCAAGGGCTGCAAACCCCTGCAGGTGCTTTGCTACCACAGTGGTGGCACCAAAAATAGACACAAGCTATTTCAAACCTTTCTCCCTCCTTTTTACAGAAACTGTTACGCGGAGCAGAGTTAAGATCTGCTATTCTCTGCTTTGCTTCCCACTTGGAAATACCTTCTAGAAATTAAGGAGGATAAAAATAGGAGCATTCAATGGGAACAGGAGAGAGCTCCTCTCTTCAGAAGACGCTGCAATCACGCAGCCCCAGCCCGGAGCCGCCGAGAGCAGCGCTGCCGGTTCATCTCCTTCAAAGCATTGTTGAATGAGGTCTTAGCCTCCTAATTTAAGGGGATGAAGTTCTCCCTAAGGCTGTGAAGATTTGGGCTTTCCAGATATATTATTTTATATTAACTCCTCCTGGACAGCCTAATTAGACAAGGGGGAAAGGGCTGTTCCCTCCCTGCTCTGTTATCCAGAGCCCTTTCTCCTCTCGCAAGAGATTTTATTTGTGCTGCACAGAAGATTTATCAACTGCCTTTATAGCCCTCCCTGCACTAAATCACACTCCTAATGGAGAGCCCGAGGTAAGAGCACCACTGTTTATTTTATTATTTTTTTTTAATCCATGGAATAGCAAGGATATATGCACACAGGGCTGCAGGCTGAGCTCTGCTTCCCCGTCCTCTGCGGACAGCAGTTTTAAGACTTCCAAGTGGAATTACTTGCCCTGGCCAAAATCACAAGAGAGAGCTTGTGAAAGCCTCAGCAGGAGCATCTCAGGGTCCAAACACACATGAGAAGCCAGGGATGACTGGAGCAGAGAGGCAGCATCCCCTGCTCACCCTCTGCTTCAGTTGTCACCAGCTCTGGGTTTCCAAGTCCCTGTCCCTGCAGGAACAGATCACCTCCAGCTTTGCCAGCAACATGAAAATAATCCAGATGCAGAGATAAAGTTAAAAAAATCCTCAGCATGTACCTTAGTCCAGATGTTGAGAGGATTGTTAGTGCTAGATAAAGGTGAGAAAAGAGCAAAATATCGCTGGATTTCAGTGCTTTTTGAGATCCGCTCCACCATCCCAGGTGTCAGGAATGGCAACACCCTTTTGGCAGACCCAGCTTGAAAGAGAACCTGTTAAGCACCAGAAGAGTCATTAATCCACTACAAATGAGACGTTAATCTCCTGTTGGGAAAAACATCTCCCGATGTCCAGCAGGTCAAGGAGCAGACTCCCTTCCTGCACTGAGAGCAGCTCCCAGCTGTGTGTAAAAGACAACAATCAACACATCAGCAGGAATAACTCCAGTGACTCAGTGCAGGCTGCTCCCCAGCACTAGAAGGATGGGAGTCTGGCTTCTCCTGGTTTCCACCAGGAGATCAGGGCTCTGAGAGCTTCACATCCTGCTCCTTCCAGCTTCTACTCCTCAGAACATGCATGTGGGGTAGAAAGGGACCACTGGGATGAAGTCCTTCTTCATATAAAACCCTTTTCTCTACTGATTAAGCTCTCTGGCTGGCAGGGAGAGCACAGTGAGCCCACAACACCCAGCTCAGAGGAACCACCAGCTCTACAGGAGTGAGCATTGGCTTGTCTCTGCTCTCCGTGGAGTCACCTCCCAGTTGTTCTAACTCATTGCCTTTGACTTAATCTTTTGATTGATGAAGACTTTGGATATATAAATCTGTGGGATTTATAACTTGGCACAGCAGGAAAATGACGATTGGCATCTCTAATAGGGCTTGCAGAGGATGGATGGGTCCGTAAGGACCCCAAAGCACAGTTGGTCCTGCTCAGTAGGATAAACTGGTGCAGGAAACAGTGTAAGGGCTGACAAAGCTGGGGGTGAGGGGTGTCCAGTGGGGCCATCTCCCCAAGCCTGCCCCAGGATTGCTGGGGCAGCACAGCACCCCAGAGAAGCTGAACTCTGGCTCCTCTCCTGCTGCTCCTGCAGCCTGGCTCCTCCTGCCAAGGCCAGGGGGATGGCAGGGGGGATGGCAGACCCTGCAAAGGCGAGGGGGATGGCAGGGGGTGGCAGACCCTGCAAAGGCCAGGGGGATGGCAGGGGGTGGCAGACCCTGCAAAGGCCAGGGGGATGGCAGGGGGGATGGCAGACCCTGCAAAGGCCAGGGGGATGGCAGGGGGGACGGCAGACCCTGCTGGGATGGGGGGGAAGGTGGAGGCAGCCAACACAGACAGCAGCCAGGGCTGAGTCCCAGACACCAGCCTGCACACGATGCCCCAAACCTGGCACCCCTGTCAGGCTCTCCCACCCCCTGCCAGGCTTGCTCCCCCTCTGAGTGTCACCACAATCTGGGAGCTCTGCACTCAGGGGAGGTTCCCATCACTCATTTTCCCTGTGCCATTGTAGCACAGAGACTCCCAGCTGGATCCCTGTCAGGGGCTGTCACACAGCCATCACACCCCGCGCTGCCACAACAATTCCGGCCCCCAGGAACCACCGCGCTCCTTTTCCAGGGAGCATTTCTGCAACTCCACTCCACATTTTCCTGCCTTAACTTCCCACCAACAAAACTGTGGGTTGAATAAGCAGAACAATAGGATCAGCTAAATGCACTTCCCATCCCCTGTCTCCTGGTAGCAAGCACAAATCCTGGGCATGCAGGGATGCTGCCAGGTTTCTGCAGGCTCTGCTGTCAAGACTGTTAATGCCTGGATGCAGCCCTAACCCTCAGCCAAAGCCTCAACCTCTCACAAAGGCTGAGCAGAGAGATTTCGAGATTTCAGAGGATTCTCCTTGCTGGGAATGAAGGAAAGAGAAATGTGCACCTGAGAAATGTTGAAAGGCAGGAGTTGTTTGCTCCCAGGCAGAGGCACCCACTGGGTTTCCCCTGGCTGCAGGGCAGCTTCTCCAGCCAGAGCTTCTTCCAAAGACACTGGGAGGCTCAAGGCTGATGGACATCTCTCCAAACCTTTGAAAAAATCTGGATGTATAAATAACCCAGAGAGTAGCATCAGCCTTGTGCACAAACCAGTTCCTCCTGCTGCTCCGTGATTCTGTCTTTCTTGGATCAGAAAGAAATTAATGGAAAGCTACTTTTTTCTTGTCCTTTCTTCATCTTATTTTTATAAACCCCATAGGGAAGTAAAGCATATGAACAGAGACAGCCTACTTGCTGCAGAAGCCAATTTACAGAGTAAGACAGTTACAACCACCCAAAAAGGGTGGGAGGGATTGTTGGCCCTATTTATTCTTGGCTTATGCTCGTGATTCCTCAAGAGAGTCAAACAAAGAGTAAACCCCTATTAAAGACAACTTTTGACAAGTCATGCTTTTAGACTTCACTGCAGCTTTAGCCTCTCCCATAGACTATCTCTGTGATCTATGTAAAATCTACCATCTCTATTTGATTATAGATTATATCTATGAGATAGGTATAAATTTCTGGGTGAAGGCAGAATTAAAATTTCAGTAGTTCTGCTTTTCTACTCTACTCTGAGCTTTAATTCCTTCTAAAATACACACAAACATGGAAAACTCCTCCTGCCAACTCCACACCAAACCTCCTGGGCAACATGAATCAGACAGCACAGCATGAGTAGGAACAAAAATCAGCTTTATCCATTCCCATTCTGCTTACCTGGGCCACTACGTGCTGTTTCTACAGCATTCCAGCTTCCTCCTGCTCACAGGGGTATTTCATACCCAAATTAATCTCCCAAACTTGTTTGTTTCCAACTTGTGAGAGCAACTGAGAGCAGCTTGAACACTTCAGACCCCCCTCTCCCCCCCAAACTCTGGCCAGCTCCAATAGCTGCAGCCAATTAATGCTTCCTAAAAAGCTTTTGATATGCTGTTATCAAGTGTGTATTACACTGGGAATTTCACAGTATCTAAGGGAATATTGGCATTACAGGCTTTGAATGCCTCTGCCTCACCTGCTGGCAGGAGGAAGGGAGGGTTGCCAAGGCAGGGTTGCAGAGCAGCAGGGATTCTCACACTGGGACCCTCTCGTTGTCACTGTGCAGTTTTCAGTCCTTCTCAGAATGGTTTTGGAGAAGAGGGGATGTGTAGGCTGGAACAGCCTCTTAAGAACATCAGAACACTTTGGACAACTCCTAATGATGAAGAAAAAGAAGTTAGAAAAAATTAAGACTGTTAGAAAGTAATGAAATCTTCAGTATCCTGGGAATAATAGTCGTGGTGGAGAGCAATTACTCTGTCTTTTTTTTTCTTTTTTTTTTTTTTTTTTTTTTGTATGGAGACAGAGAAGAACAAGGGAGTGTTTGTTTCTTGATTCCCCAGCTAGGAAGCACAACTAGCTCGTGCCTTCTGTGTTTCCTGTGCAGGCAGGGCTGCCAGATCAGATCCTGCTGTGCAAGGAGTGATCCCTGTCTGAGGAGCAAGAGGGGACTGAGGCCAGTGCTGTGATGTGCAGCACTGGCTGCAGGAAGGCAGGATTTTCTAGCTTTAATATCAGTACTAACTGAAAACCAGAGTTAGGCATAGAGAGCTCGTCATTGTCACAGGCTGCCATGCTCTGCCATAGGGAAGGTTTTTGCAATTGCAATGGTGTGAAGTGCTTTGATTAGGAATTTCTGGACAGCCTTTGATGTTATTGGTGATCTCTGCATGTAGGTTTTTCTCAGCTGAGAATAAACAATGAAGAAACACGGCTGAAGTTTCCCGTCTCTTCCTATTAGATGGGTTCAGCTGGAATCAGCATCAGCCCCAACTCTGTCTGGAAATAGGCTCCGTACAAATATCAAGCAATCCATCATCATAAGGGGAAAACAGCAAACAAGCCTTGCTGCTGACAGCAGGAGCAAAGACAAGCAAGACTTAGGCACGTAAATGTTCCAAAACAGCTGAGGGAACGGCAGGCAGAGAGACCTGACATTTCCCTCTCCTTGTTACAGCTCCAAAAGCCATGAGGGCATCCAGGTGTTGCAAAATGCAGCCAGTCTCCTCCTTCCTTCCACATCCTGCTGCTTCTCCAGATCAGTGTGTTTTGGTTTTTTTTCTTCAATCTTTTCAGTTTGTGAATCACATGTGAAGCTTCACAGCTCTGCTCTCTTTAAAGCATTGTAGACTCGGGTTTATCTTTAAACAACCAAGAATGTGGGGCTGTAGAAATCCAGCCAGCTGCAAGGCAAGACACCTGCCTGAAGCTGAACATGTGCATCCTGGAGGAATCCACAAATCCATGAGTGCAGCACAGAATCATCTCCACACAGTGACAGCCAGCAGCAGGGACAGCTGCACCTCCAGCACTGGAGGTGGCTCTTGGCTCATGTGGCTCCACGACATGGAATTTCCAGACCAGTCAGCTGAAATCCCAGAGAAGGGGTGACTGGGCAGGCTCAAAGGGGGACAGCACTACCATGGAAATCTTTTGCTGGCTCCATTCAAGTTTTTACCTCCCCATTCAAGCAGCAAGGTGATGAGGATGAAGCTGTCTCCTCCTCTCCCTGCAGCTCTTAGGCTTCGCCCCCACGGCAGCTCCGGCACCTTCAGTATTTTGAGGACAGGGACTGTACACTCCTCAAGGCAAGGACTGCTTCTCTGCTCAGTCCTCAGCATGCCAAGCAAGTGCTTTTCAGGTCTGTAGAACAACCACTACCTTTCCTGTTTCTTCTTATTCTTGGCACAAAGGCACCTGAATCGCTTCCAACTGAGGTTAAAAGCATCCGAGTCTGTTTGCACATGGGGTTTTCTAAAGCGACCTGTTTGGAACACACACTTCCCCCAGCATACATTAAAGCATCCAAATGACTTTTCATTTAGGAGCTGCCCTCATATTCCCAGGGAAAAGATTGTGTCCCCTTTGCATTTTATCCGTTGCTTTGTTTTCAGATTTCAACTTTGTATTTGAACAGTTACATCACACATCTCCCATCTCGGGTGGTGGAGGGGAAACACAAACTAGAAAGAGCACAGTAATTCACATCACCTTGTTTCCTAGGCAGAGGACCAAAACACTGCCTGCAAAATACCAGTATTTTATGCCACAAAAATACAATTAGACTCTCAATTACGTTTTATTAAATTTACTCCTGGGACTTCGTTAGCGCAAGACAGGCAAAGGAACTCCCAAGGGCTTTCACTAAATCCCCTGCACTAAGCCTCACCATTCCTGCAGCTACAGAAAGGAGAAAAATTATTATTTCCAGGGACCAGAAACCCAAATTCTGCAGACACATCTGCCACAAAGTCTCCCCACGTCGTGAGTCCCGGGGAACAAACTGGATTTACTGGCCTGACTGAGGTTATCTACGTGCACAACCTGTGTTTGCAGAAGTGGGTGCTCGAGTGGTGGCTGGGGAAAAAGCTGTACAGACTGAGGAGCTGCTCCAGCAACAGGACTCTCCACCTTTTCTTAATACTGGCATCTCCCAAAAAAGAGAGCTTTCAGATTTAATTAAATTTTACTATTTTATTTGTGAAAAAACTACAAGCAGAATTCATAAATAGACATTTCTATTTAAAGCAGGAAAATGATAAAGTGGCTTCTAATAACAGTCGTGCACATGCCAGTAACAGGAATATATTAACATCTTTTATTTGCTAGACAAAGAGCAGTGTCCAATATAAATTTCCCAAAAACATTTAAGACCTGTGAATTTCTGACCAGTTCACAAAACCACCATTGACACTTTAGCATGAAGATTAAAACAAACCTAACAGGACTGTCAGCTCTAAAGACTTTACAGAGCGGAAAAACTTTCAGAAGCGTTATACAAGCTGTCTTTCTGGGCAAATGAAAAATATAGCTCGTATAATACATTAACATAAAAATCCACAAGATAAGATTATGTTTTGACATACTTAAACAAGCATTCTATATTTGTCTCCAACAAACAAAGCTAAGGAAATAATGTAACCATCTTTACACAGTAAATTAAGGTTACAAGTCATACACAAGAACAGAACTGCTTGCGCATTAAAAACTGTTCAGCTCCATTGTCATACTCTAAATGTTGGCTCTTAAAACCATTCGGTTACATACAAGCAAAGGTTATTATATAGTCAGCAATTAATAAACTTTCAATAATTTAAGTTTATGGTAGAGCTTAAAAAAGTAGACTGAGAATGATCTTGATAAGGCAGGTGAAAACATCTCAGTGGAAATAAACTCACAGAAGCTGCTGCCAAATTTTCGATCTGTCCAATTTGAAGCAAAGTTCCAATTCAAAGAAATAGCCTGGTGGTGTAAAACGCTGTCACCTTTCCTTTGCAGAACTACGTCAACTGAGCGAGTCAGGCAAGCTGTCGGTGTCTGTGTGTGTCTGTGTAAGAGTCCGAACTCGGCCATCGCAACACTGTGCTTCACTTACCTGCGTTCTGTGCCACTGAACACCGTGAATCTGGTCCTTCCCTACCCTAGAGCTTGGCTTGCCTTGGTTCTGGAACCTTCCCCCACCGGCGGCTGCCCCGGGGCACGGTGCGGAGGGAGCCCCGGGCGCCGAGCGTGAGCGCCAACGCTGACCCCAAACCCACAGCACCACAGCTCCCGATGGGCTCAGGGCTCAGCCAGCACTTCCTAACTGCATGCACAAGTACAGGTCACTCGTTCCAAAGAAATTCTCCCATTTCTTTACAAGCTGCTTCATGGAGGAGGCACGCCAGAGGGACAGATGTTACCGACTTTACCGCGAGTAGCTGGGTACGGCGTTAAAGCTTTTTAACTGAGCTACAGGTCTAGTTTCACTTGGAAAAGAAGCAATTTCCTGGTACACACAATGCTTTTTTTTTCTTTTTTTTTGCACAAATCCCCAGATCCAACGAAGGAGGTGAGCGTGTGGTTTGACTTGAAGCACCAGAATCAGCCCTGCTGAGGCCAGCAGGGGCCTGCCCCACGCTCACCCTCTTGGCTGGATCCCGGCCCAGATGCACACAAGCCTAATTGGTAATGGATCATTTATAAAGCAGTGCAAAATATACAAGTTCAGGGGCATCTTCAAAAAATCTCTCTTAAAAAATTATTCCAATACATTTCAGTAAAATAAATAAATATGGCTGACCAGTTTACCCTCCCTGAGACCCTTAAAGGAATAGTAAAAACTGGAAAAGGAATGTCTTTGCAATATCCCACTAATGTTAAAATGTGGATTGAGATATTCATAGTATTTAAAACTATGTATAATAAATTGTCTTGATGCTCATAGGAAGCATCTGTTTTCCTTTGGTTCTTTAATACTTTTAAAAATGCTTACAAAAGACAGCCTATACTGTGAATATAAGCAGAATTAAGTTGGGGTGCCCGTGTTAACATCTTCAGAATAAAACCACTGCTGCCAAGGCACTGCCACTGCATGTGCCTTCAAGCACAGGCTCTACCAGATCCCTTACTCACACATTTCTGTTGCCAGTGTGAAAGGAACCTATGTCTGCTACTCAAAACCACACAGATTTGAAAAGAAATCTTAAATCAGTTGCCTCCACAAAGAGAAATTTCTCTTACCAAGCAAATAATTCACAATATAACAAGCAGGCACAAAGTTGTCAAAATGTGACCCTCTTTCATCATGCCCAAAAGTTATGCACTTGATGTCAGATGAAGCCACAGTCTCTGTGCCTGGAATTACTGCAAAGCACCCTGGGGCCACTAAATAAAGATGAAAAGCCAAAGAGGTTCGGGGTTTGTTTTGCTTTTTAAAAAAAAAAAACGTTTATTTCACCTCTTCAGCCGAGTGTTTTAGCAGGATAATGCATGGAAGGTAAACTGTAAAGCAACACTAACAGACCAGGAAAAGAAATTATAGTCTGGATAGCTTTAGAGTAAGAACAGAGGAGATGCTGGTCATGAGCATGAGCCACACGTTGCTCACCTGCCAGCACAAAAACTTTTCCCTACTTTTGCTCCCACAGCAGGAGACTTGGAAGTGTCCAAATGCTGACAAGCCCACCACTGGACAAGATGCTGTTCAGAAACCACTCCTGGGATACAGATGGACTTCAAGGATAAGAGCCACCCCAACAACGTGGACGGGACAGATGGAACGGGGCCGGACAAGCACCGACCCACACGCGGCTGGAGTGAGCACCAGCTCAATTCCTGAACCCAGGACTGCTCCCAGCCCCACAGCTCCCTGCTGCCTTCAACCCACAGCAACCACTCCAGTTCTAGTTACCCCAGGCACTGAGGCTGCCGGGTGGAACTGCCCCACACCCCCAACACGTGGGGGACTGGCCGTGCGGACACAGCGATGCTGACGTTACCGACCACACGGAGCCGCGGTGTAACACCGGCAGTGTGCTCGGGAATGCTCACGCTCCAGCTGGGCATGGACCTGCACATCACCAACCCCAGTGAGCCTAGGGGAAACACCATCCACCTGGAGCAATCCTTTCTCACCTCAGATCCCAAGCTGTAACAACCAAAACCGTGTCCAGTACACTTCAGCCATTGCTTACGGAAGAAACAGGGAAGGGACAATATGGAGAACAGGTCCCATCCAGGTTCAAACCTTCAGGAACACTTTTCACCTAAGACCAGTTCCATTTCAGTTTCAGTACTTTCACAGAAGGGGACTGTCCCAGATCTTGAACTGTTCAATTTTTTGTTTTATCACTTCACAGTGTTTCAAGCACCAGCGTTTCCATGTATTGGTTTCAAATAACCCTTTATATATATTTATTTATATATATATTTATATATAATTTATATCAAAACTGATAGTACACAGTATAACTGGAAGAAGAACTGAACTTAAAAAGGATATGTTGAAAGAGGATGGAGTTTGTGAATGCAATAAATAAAGCCCCCTTCCCTCCCCACCCACACCCTACCCCAAAACAAAAAGTTGTCATGTTCATGGAAAATTGTGCACAGCAGATATTATAAAAAAGTAGATTCAGGAGCACATCCAATTATAAATGATTGTTAGGAAAATCATATAAAACAATGGAATACATAAAAGTGTCAAGAGTAATCGCTAGGGTGAGAAATTCCTTGGTGGCCAGATGCCCACGGCAAGCAGAAATTATCCTGGTTGCATCAGTAAGAGGTCGATGTCCGAGAAAGTGTGTTCAAGCACAGAAGAGGCTCTCCAGGATTTGAACAGCATGGGCAGGTGGAGTGTTTGAATTTCATACCCTGATTCATAGTTTCCACAACTCCATGTGCAATTTTTTCAGAAAGATTCGTCGTTGACTGCCGACATGTCCCCCTTGGGCGTGGAGGAACGGGACGAGCCCTTGTCTGTGCTCTCAGAGCCCGAGCTGCTCTGATTCTGTTGTTCTGATCCTGCACTGGAGGTCACTGTAGAAGACGACGTGGATGAAGAGCGAGTCTTTTCTTTAAAGTCTGTGATAATTACTGTGACATTTCCCACTGTGACTGCCAGCTGCTGTGCGGTACTTCTGTCCACATTTTTCAGTCTGGGTCTAAAACAAATGAGAAGACATTTATTAAAAGGATAAAAATAAACGAGAAAGGGAAAGTTTATTAGGAAAAGCATTTGAAAACAAACTCGGTGTGACTTGTGCTCCCTGGCCTGTGCAGATGGCAGAGGCTGGGAGGAGAACACAGGCAGGCAGTGAGTGCTGCAGAGCAGAGGATGAAGGTGTGACCTGCTCCCTGTGCCTCTGAGGGCTGCAGAGCACTCTCAGCCCCAGAGAACGATCAGAGCTCTGCACAGGGTGTCTCTTGCAGGCTTCTCCCTAAGCCAGCCCTGCCAGGAAGGAGGAGAGCACAGCAGAGCCAAGCGGACGGGAGCCAGACAGAGCGAAGGATCTCCTCCCCAAGGGGCAGATGAAAGAGTTCTCTTATCTAAATTCACCATCTCATCATGTGCCCTGATGTTATGAGACAAGGCTGTGACTCTGCAATACAAAACCACATGAAAGCATTCGGCCACAGCTCTTTCATTCCCATGTTGGAACTCTGCAGCTGCAAACAACGCAGGCACTGGGACAACCTAGCTTCTCTTTCAACTGCCTTGAGCTTATACAAATCAGATGCCCAATCAGCCTATGGATAAAACAGCTCAAAATGTTCCCTCTGGAATCGAGGCTATTGTAAATAAAATCCAGAATGTACAAAGGTATTTTTTGCAGCCAGAGCTTTTGGTTAGGGGGAAAAAGAAAAGGGGGAAAAAAACCCCACAAACCACCAGAAAAGAACCCACTGGTATTTATTGCTCAGGATTATCTCAGTAATTTCCATGCTGTGCTATCATTCAATTAGTAATGTAGCTAATAAGGGTTGAAACTCTAGGAAGCTGACATTCAAGCACATTTCACAGGCTGGTCCAAAGCTTTGCTTCAACAAGCCTTGGACACTCCTCCAGCTCCAGCAAATTCCAAGTCAGCTGCAGCAACTGCTGTAATTTACA
The DNA here is from genome assembly GCA_013398175.1 of Climacteris rufus. Taxonomy (NCBI): domain Eukaryota; kingdom Metazoa; phylum Chordata; class Aves; order Passeriformes; family Climacteridae; genus Climacteris; species Climacteris rufus. The sequence goes on from VZRZ01002544.1 coordinate 210,438, forward strand.
GCTTTTGCTCCTAATTAAGGGTCAGGCTTAAGCAGTGGAATATTCCCAATAGGGAAATTAAAAAGGAGAGTCTTTATACATCAGTGAAAAGTAGCTTGCTGAGAGCTGCCTTATTGAGAGGGATGGAGGGAAGGTTAGTTTACTTTGGGATCAAGCTCCAGCTTTTAAACCACGCTGCCTTTTCTCCTCCTCACTTGCAGCACACAAGGCTAGTGCAGTAAAACAGAAAAAGAGGGAATTAAGCTCATTTTCTATCTGCCATGAATACTCAAAGCCTTGCAGTGGGAAGTTAACAAGGGGAAAGTCCTTAAGGAGTAGTTATCCAAGTGGTATTCCAGAACCAGACAGAATAGAAAAATGCATTGAGGACGGATGTAAAGCTTCCAAAATAGAACAATTGTATCTCGGCAAACTTCCCCACCAAAAATGAAGTTACTGCACCAAAAATAGGATTTTCTTACCTAACCTAGCGGGCTGTTGCAATTTTGAACAAATACCACAGGAAAAGCATTTTTAATAGATAGAAAATTAAAAATAATTTTTAAAAAATCCCACAAAAAACCCCAAACACCACTGCTGCATTGGGCTAACACTCAGAGAAACTCCCACTTGCAGCAGCCCCTTCGCTCGGGGAGCGGCCTTTCCCGTGCTCTGGGTTCCGGGGGCAGGGAGATGCACCCAGGGGCCCTGCACAGTCACACTGTGGGAGCTGGCAGGCTGCACACATAACCACAGGCCAGATGAAATGATGCCACCTCCTTTGTGGCTTACAAGAAAGGCCAGCAGGCTCAGCAGGTTTTGGGGTTTCCGCTCAGGTACCGTCTGGGCAGATGCCCCCGCGCGGCCCCGGCGTTCCCGGAAGCGCGGTACGAGTACGTATTTTCCTCCCCGAGCCCGAGTTCCTCTAGGAAACCCAGTTCTTCCTGTAACTTGCCTGGGTCACTTGTTTCCTCTTGTACTCAGAAAGAGCCAAAATGCTGGCCCAGATACCGGAACAGACCCTGCTGCCTCCACCTTCCTACAGGGTTGGATGTGAACTCTGGCTGCGGCTCGCCAAAAGGCAGCTCTGAGAGTTGTAACGTGTTAAAAAAAAAACAAACAAAACTAACTGCCCATGCACCTTTAAATGCCATGACAAAGTAACATGGAACGGAGCTTAGGAAGCAGGACTGAGGTGCAGGATTTCCTCAGCCCCTTCACAAACATTCACATTGTCAGCTTTAGAGCCCTCCGACCATTTCTCCAGGAGGATTTCAGGGTTTCTCCTGCACAAAGAGCTGATGAAGTGCAGATGGAAACCATCAGTCAATCTCTTCAGCACATGTACAAAATTTTACTTCTTATAGAAGGAAAAGACATTGGCCCACTCACGTTATTTTGCAAAATTAAACACCCTGATGCTTCATGTTTATAGTGAAAAAGGTTTATGGGCAAATAAGAGAAGTGTTTCAAAACATTCAATCTGAAAGTACACAGGAAGGCATTGAATAAACCAAGATAATTTGTCAGAAACAGGCATGGTATCCAAGAAGTTTAAACAGGATTTCTTTAAAATCCAGAAAGCCTTAAAAGACAATTTAGAAAAAAAACCCAAAACAACTGTTAAGCAATCTGGGCATGAAAAAAAATCTGAACACGTAACTTACAACTCTGTAAAAATCAGATCCTTTAAAAAGACTCTTGACAGCACTCCTGAAAGCAGTGAATTGCCAGAAAAGTTCCACTAAACAAAACACTTAAAAAAACAGTTTAAGAAGTGAAGGAGGTGAGGTATCCTTTAAAAATACATAGCTAGACCTGATACTATTAAGGCTTAATTAGGACTGACAAAAGCTTGCCACAAAACATGGACTAAAAGACTTAGCAGCAGACAGAGTGACTCCTTCAACGAGTAAAAACAATTATTTGATGTAATCTTCCAATTTAATATTATGTCATGAGTCACGTCCATCAAATCTCCTGCATCCCAAGTCTCAAAAGAAGTATCATTTAAAGAAGAACAGGACAAGAAAAGAGCCATTGCAATAAAGCTGCCTTTCTCTAATCAAATCAGGAATGGACACTTCAATCTTTGGGGGCTGAGGAAGAGTTAACAGCAGTCCCTGCAAACAGCTCAGTCTTGTAGCACAGCAAATTTCACACTGCCCTCGCTACATTCCAGTGGGGTACTGTGCAAAGGATATTCACTCTTATTAAAGATTTCCATGCTAATCTTTAAAAAGTTCCAAGACAAAGAGTTTTCTGCAGTCACACCTTGCCAACTTTAATGCCAACAGCAGTGCCAACCATATTCCCCACGTGCTTTCCAAGTGTCTGCAGCTAATACTGCCTCAGTTCACGTGGCTTCACTATAAAACACTTATTACAGCACATTTTAAAGAGAGATGCAATTCTTATACAGCCCACACAGGCAAAGCACCCAGTTCAGTTCTGCCTCTTGTAAGCTCTCAAGTTCAGTAATATAAAAACTGTTCTTTGATGCCGAATTTTTGATTTAAGAAATGGAAGAACAGTATAGGCAAGACTAGGAATAAACCTCCCTCCATACGCTCATTTCAAACTTAGACAAATATCAAACCAGCCATTTGTGCTTTTTGTTGATAGCAAGATCCCAGCAAATCTGTTCATGTATACTTAGTTCCTGTATACTTAGAAAATTATCTTGACAATTACAGTGACTGAATTACGGATAAGGAAGTAAAAAAGTAACCTTTGTTACTGCTATCGAGCGATGATAAGAATTTGATATGATTGCTGGTTAATGTTTTTCCCCCACTATGTTTACAGCCAAAAGCATTACTACCCAATTGACAATACAATTATTTCAGCAAAGAAATGAAAACTGAGTGGACAACTCAGTATTTCCAATGGCTGAATCTGCCCTCACTAGCAGTGTGTTCAAGTGCTCATACATCAAAAAAAAGAAAAGTTTGCTATTTAACACAGTTCTCAGATACCAGAAGCTCAACTTTAGTATAGAGTTACCTTGAAGTGTGATTTGAGTCGCTGGTCTTTGTTGTAGTATTCCCAGACTGTATGCTGTTTGCTTCACTAGGAGGATCTTTCACAATATCCGACTTTGGTCTGTGAGAATTGGAGGGAAGAAGGAGATGATGATGTTGGTTTAACTGCACAATTAACCAATGCACAGTGCTACTGAAATCACATCACATTTAATACTGATCCTTCAAACTTACTTAGTCTTCTTGTTAGTGTTCTTCTTTGTAACACTTGGACTGATTTCCTTCTCTTTGTCAGGTTTTTCTTTGTCTTGTTTTTCCACTTTCTCCTTCTTCTCCTTCTTAGGTGGTGGTGGGGTTGCATATTGCTGGGCAACTTGTTGTGCCACCAACTGAGAGTTTATTCTAGGTTTTCTATAATGACAATGAAAAGAGAGATCTATAGTCAGTTTCACACAGTAAAAATAACTACACTGAGAGCAGTATGAAGATTTATTTCAGCAACCAGGGAAGAACACTCCACTTAAAGACCCAAATGGATGTCCTTATTTGATGTGAAGTGCTACTGCTGTAACCAAACGAGACAGAAATGTTAAAATAAAGAAATACTCCAAACTGCTGTTTCATCAGGTTTTAACATCTAGCATTCTTAAGTATAATGCTCCCTTTCTTCATCCATGCTGTGAAATCACAGCCAGTTTTGGGGGGACAATAGTGAAAAAGCAGCTTTCAGGAAGCTGCCAGCCATGCACGGTGGTTACACTTTGAGAGAAGGAACAGAATGTGACAAAAAAAGTTTCCTGACAGACATCAGTCTCCTTCATATCTTCCAATTTAAGTTCTCAAATGAGCTTCTGGTTGCCTGCAGCAGCAAAGCTTGCAGAAATAACAAAGAACAAGGGGAGGTAACTGGGATGGCTTTGTCCTGCAGGCGGTGGCAGGAGCAGCACACAGGGGCATTGACACTCGCGCTGAGCGGCCGTGCCAGCCTCCGACACGCCGTCCCCTCACCATTGTGTGCAGCCACAACCACAGCCAAACTGCCCTCCCAAGGTCCCCTCACCATTGTGTGCAGCCACCACCACAGTCAAACTGCCCTCCCAAGGTCCCCTCACCACTGTGTGCAGCCACCACCACAGCCAAACTGCCCTCCCAAGGTCCCCTCACCA
>VZRZ01002544.1:214987-246931 GCA_013398175.1 Climacteris rufus
CAAGTCCCCCCCACCACTGTGCGCAGCCCCAGCCTGCTCCCACAAAACCACAGCCAAACTGCCCTCCCAAGCTCCCACTGCAAATTGCAGCTTACACAGAGAGGAGCGTGTATCCTGCAGGATTCTCTTGTATCCTGCAGGAATTGGTACCTTTTTCTCTCCTGCATTCCTCATCCAAACTCTAACGTCCTCTCTTGACAACTCAAAACCTCTCCCCCGGCCCATCACAAAGCAATTTATACTCTGAATACTCTGCCTATTCATGATCGATTAGATCCATTCAACATGCCAGAAAGATCTGTGCTCCCTGCGTCCACACAGCTTGTGGGAATGGAGAAAAATAGGTAATCAGCTCCATTAGTTGGCCACAATAAACTAAATACTAATTGCTACAGTTGCTCAGGCTTATCCAAAGCTGTTACATTGCTCATAAACACAATTTAAATTTTGTACATAGATCAAACTACAACAGATTGCCAGTGAAAGTTGTGCCCAAGTATCATCGGGTCTACAGCTGGCACACAGAACCCCAGGGGTTTGTGCTGCAGAGCTCTGTACCTGCACCCAGCTTTTACTACAAACATCTAGAGAGATTTCAAGCACCTACTTAGTGGTTTGATGAGTGAAAAAAAGTATGAAACATTAATTGCTCACACATAACATCTGCACTGAGAGATGATACAGACAGTGGAACACCCAGAGAATTTCTACTCCCTGCCAAGGGAAAATCCAAGTATGTACTAAGCCTCTCTTGGTACTGGTTTCCCGTATAATGGTACCAAGATGTTCTTACTGAGGCCCAATACACCCAAGTATTTCATTTCAGTACCACAGAATATTATAAAGTCAATGCAACAGGCTGTAATCAGGCCTATGACCCATCTCAACACCACTGGCATTTGGATTTTTTACCCAATATTGAAACTGTAACTCATTTGATGGTACAACCTGCATACACGTCTGAGTGAACAAAGATGATCTGGTCTTCAGCCTTAAATAACTGTGATGCTGAAAGGTCTTGTGGATCAGATCAAGCAGTTACCTGTTCCACAGAACAGTGAAGATACTTAGCATCCTTGAAATCCAGTACACAGCAACTTCTGTCTGTACAACTGAGAATAAACACGTAAAAAGAAGTGCTTTGGTTACACAGGAAAGATTTTCAGATTGATGCAACCACACTAAAAGCTGACAAGACGAACTTGTGTCAAGCAACCTGCTCACCGCCTACTGAAAAAAGATAAAATGTCAAGAAATCTTCAAAGAGAGGGCAGATACCATCTCCCTGCATGATTATACATAATTAACCTCACTGCTTGAAGCTGCCACTTGTGCCCAGACTTACAGTTATTTGGTGTTTACACAACCAGCTAAGTCAGAAACCCCAGCGGTTCATGGGAAATCCCAATTGATGAACTGGGAGTTCTTCCCACTTTGCACGACTCTGATGTGCTGCTTGTGATGTGATTTCCAAGCCCTGTGTGCAACCTGTGCAGCTGCCAAGCTGCTCTTCCTGTTGCAAGAGTGCTGCACTCCTTGAACACAGATACAAATTTTAAAATGGGAACTTCAACTAAAATAAAAAACAAAGCCACAGAAGTATGTCCCACCATATTTCCCTAGAGAAGGCTGGAATGCCAGAACAGCCTCAAAGCCCTCCTGTGGAGACACTTTGCCCTGTGTTCTTCCACTCCTTATCTGTGCCTGTGACAGCACACTGCATTTATTTTTATCACTTTCTGGACAGCCACTGATCTAACCAGCACAACATCTCCAAAATCCATATTTACATATTCCCTCTTACCTGCCAGGATGGCTCACTGGTGAGGGCAAAGCCAAAACTGGAAGGGAAGAGAGTAGGAAATAGGCAAGAACCTGCAGGAAGGAGAGCCAGCCCTGCTCATGGGGTCCCTCCTGCCATGAGGAAGGGAGCAAAAGCTGCTGAGACTTTAGTCAACAATGAGCATCTTTAAAGACCTGCTGTACTACTAGAACAGTCAGGGTTTTTTTAATAATGCAAATAACTTTCCAATTCTTAATCTGACTGTTTCACCCATGCCACAGCAAGCTTAGGAAAAGGGTAAAAAACAGGTAATTTAAGTAACTGGCACACTAATAGTAATACTAATAGGAGTAATAAAATACTTCAGGAAAGGCCCACAGTGCCACTGCAGCCAGGACACACTGGTTAAAAGCCCTTTACTAAAAAGCCAAGCAAAGCTAGTTGAGCAGCACATTTTTAACCACAGCAAACTATAACCATAGGAACCACAATTGAGTACAGCAGCTGCAACAGCCAAAACTTACTCCAAGTTTCCCTGCCTACCAAACATTATTTGTTTGGCCACCTCCAAAGAGAATGTTTCAACCTAAATACACCACTATTATATTTAAGTAGTTATCACTTAAACAGAACAATCTGAACAGAAACTTGCAACTACTTCCAAACTTTGTAAGAATAAACAGCAACAGAGAAAAGTATTAACCATTTTTATCCCCAAATCATCTCTATCAGTTTACCTTCTGCAACATTGAACTGTTCAGGTGCACAAATAATACATCTATGTGACAAAAAATCAGACCTTAACTCAGCCTCTTCAAGCTTTCTAACCAGCACTCATGCTTAAGGAACAACTGCTGTAATTTACTAGAAGGTTTAAAGTACCAACACCACTCACAACCCAGAGCTAGCAAGCCTCAACCTCCCAAAAATTATCTGAAGAGATGCAATACTTAGTACTAGACTTAGTTCTTGAATTTTCAATGCAAGTATCTGAAATAGGTGTGTTTCCTTCTACCTGAGCTTTATGATGGTAAAGTAAAGTAAACACTTTGGGCAATTTTCCCCTAATTTAGGTGACAGCCTGACTAAAGATCCAACACTGATGTGACAAACAAATGCACATTATCGTTTTTCATTTTACAACATGAAGATCACTGTCTTCCCCTCCTCTAAAACTAAGAGCAATTAAATGAAGTTAAACAGTGCTTTCAAAGTTATGTACAGACAAATAAATAGTTTCACATTAATTAAGCTGCAGTTTACATCCCAGGAGCAGATATTTGCACAACAACTCACAACCTCTGCAGCAAGGATACAGTGCTGCATGAAAAAGCTGAAATATATTTGTCTGCTCTAAGAATGGCTGTGGCACCTGGGTCTCTTCACCAGCAACTACCGTAAATGATGCACACAAATAATCTTTAGTACCTTTTAGGAACAGACTTCACAGAAACATTGTGACTGCAAATATATACTACATGCAAATATACAAATATATATACACTACATGCAAATATTGTACCCTCAGATTGTCATATGAAGTGACACTGGGATGTTTGGCTCATGGGAAGAGGAATAAATGCAAGACTTTTTTGAAGGGCTCACTGCCTACGCTGCTGTGCTCTTTAAATAAATTAAAAAGCAAACTGTGACTTCAAGGTTCTGGCAAGTACTATTTCACTAGTTGCATTTCCTTCTGTATCTCAGAGCTTCCCTTTGAATCTGTCTCAGGACCAAATCCAGGGCACTGACACCCAGGAATTCTGCTGCTCCACTCACAACCCCTGCAACCAGGCTTAGGAGAGGAGCAGCACAAATCCAACAGGGGAGTTACTCAGACCTGGATTTCAAGAGGATAAGCTGCACCTCATTTTTCATGTGACTCTAATTCCTGTATCTGGGATTTCTCCCCTCCCACAGCCTTGAGAAAAGGGAAGGCACCTGGCTCCTGCAGACAGCAGGAGTGGGGAAGTGACCGGGCTTCATCCCTACGGCTCCACAGACCTTGAGGGACTCTGGCAATCCCCAGCAACGTGGGTCTAATTACAACTGCTCTTACTTCCCTACAACTATGTTATCAGAAGAATGAAAGTGGCATCGAGTGGGATTTCAGAGTCAAAAGCCTCATGTAACATGAAGTAGAGAGGATTTGGATAATTTCATGCTGTTCTGGCTTTGATGCACGCGGTGATACCAGCCGACCTCTGCGCGGCTCCGCGCTTCTTTGAGAAAATGTGTTTCATGCACTGTGCAGTGTAAAGTGCACGATTATTTTAATAACCCCAGTCACACATGAATATACCTCTGCTCAAAGAAAAACAAGAAAACAAGACTGAAAGTATTTACAGTGTTTATAAAACAGCTGGTGCCAAAACAAAAACAAAACAAGCATCCTTTTGAGCATAAAGCAGGGTTAGAAACCAACCCATGTGCACAAACAAAATTAACATCTCCTCCAAAGAATCTTACATCCAGAAGAACCAAAGCTTTGGAGAAATTAAGCTACAAACATGGTGGGGTGAGCCCTCATTCCTACATGTGTATTTTCCAGCTCATTTGTGATGACCACATGGTCCTTTTTAGCAATGAGAAAAAGGATGAACGGACACATTGTCCTCAGTGTAGGACTGCAAGGCAGAATGAAGCTGTACACATTTATCTCAAGTTCTCCCTGTGATCCAGGACCACAAAGCAACAATAAAAACACTAAAAGACTAGAAGGACAAACTGCAAAAAATGTGTGACTGAGCAATATTTTGTTGAACAGATTTTTCCTTTAACACAGATGTGCCAACATTGTGTTTTTATTTAGAAGACAGATGTTTAAAAATACAGAAGTTAATCTAAGGAACACCTACTTGTGGGCCCCAGGTGTTGGGAACAGCAACATGTCTGAAAGGCTCTGAGCTTGTCTGAACATTTTAGAAAAAATGTAAAAGAAAATAACAGCTTCACACAAAGCAAGCAACTGTTTGCCACAAAATAAGTACATTTAAAAGTGTACAGCCACCTCCAGAACTCGTTCAACTGTTCAATTCTCCTTGACCATCCAGCCCCCTGTATTCTACCTCCTCAGAAAAGTCAAGAACAGGCAGCACAGAGATAAAGAAGCCTCAGCTTTGCTGATAACTATTCCCAGCCATGACAACAAACCTTGAGCTGTTCACATTTCAGAAGAGTGTTTTAAACTTTTTGTTTGTTCACCAGAAGATTTTAGACTTCAGGTCATTTCTCACAGTTTGAACAATCCTTCCCTCCCTTCCCCCCGCCACTCTTACATTTGAGAACTTTTAAAAGTTCAAGATTATTCACAGTAGTTAATATTTAGTGGGCTCACACAAGGCTGTCAGCTGTGTCTTTTTTGGATGAAAACCTGCTTGCTGGGAAGTGTCTGGTCACTGTCTCTGTGCCACTAAAGGAGAGCTGAAGCTCTGAATGATGCCTGTAAAAAGAATACTCAATTCTTCCTTGTTACACGAGCCTCAGCACTGCTTATTTTTAAGCATTTGGACATGTTTACAAATCAAAGTGTATAAATAAAAGAGATTTATTCCCAGAGTTGTCACTACACAGATTCTGCAGCTCACATTTGATTTTTTTTTTTTTAGTAAAAACATGCAAACCAGTGCTAAGAGAGTCCCAGAATTGCTCTATGAAACTATTTCACTATGACTGCTCAACAGCACAGTGTAATAGATTTTTCAATACTCTTACAGTTCTTTGTTAATATACATTGTTTCATACAATCCCACTACAAAATAGTCCAAAGTCAGGGCTGTAAGATGTTTCTGGAAGCAGTTTGACCAGAATTTTGCCACTCCAAAGCTGAGTACTCACAGAATTCCTCAAAACACCCATTCTAATACAGTACAGAACTGGAAACTGCAAATACCATTTGCTGGCACCACCACAAATCCAAACATGAAAGTGAATCTGGACCATTCATCTTCTATCAAATTAAGAAAGATCTTATATGGTGCTTCTTGCACAGCTGGACCCAAGACCTGGTGGGCTGCCAGCAAGGAAGGAGGCCTGAGCCAGAGAATGGGGCTATTTGGGAATTTGTTGGAAAACTTTCAGCAGAGAAGCATCACTGCTTGCATTTTTGCAACCTCTCTTTTGATTTGTTTTGCTGTGGTTTTGGGTTTTTTTTTTTCCACAGGGCAACTGATAAATCATAGAGCAGGTCTGGTTAAAAAGGGCTGAACCTGAGTGACCATAAATCTGGGTCTGTTCTACCAAGTCCCACGAGCTCTGCTTCTTGTGCATGTCTATCACACAACACCATAAAAATCATTCAAAAAGAGCTATCTAACCCTGTATGGTGCACGTGTTTTGGAGAACAGGTTTACTCTGATGTGCCTCTGTGGAGGCCTCATGATACCAAGCAGTTTTCAGAGAGCAGCAAACAGCAGCTTCTGTACACTCTGGAGAACAGAGAGCCAAAATCAAGAGTTAAACAGAAGTTGTTCTTCAGGCTTCTTTGACACCAGAGTGAGGACTGAAAATAGCAGTGATGATGAGTAACAATGCTGAGTATCACTTATTGGAACAGAGCCTGACGTTTACTTAAGCGCTAATACCGTGAAATTTCACTTACTGTGTCTGCAGGAGGCAAAACAAAAGTCAGGCTGAAGTTCTGGAAGAAAGGCTGCTGTGCTCCTTTCAGAGGAAAAGCCTGCCTGGAAGCACAGCTGGTGCTGGTAGCCCCAGCTGTCTGCTCACCTGTAGCACCCATCCAAGCTGAGCACTTCAGACCTCATCTGCACAGCTCATCAGTGCCAGCAGCAGCCCAGAGCCCAGAGCCTCATCCCAAACTAGTCCCAAACTAGTTTACCTGTGTGGGAACAGCCTTGCTTGGATGCTCCAGCCAGTCTCAGTCTCATACCTGTGTGGTGCCAACCTGCACAGCTCCCTGTCCTTGGGCACTGCAGGAGCTCTGGGTGTGCATAAATAAATATACACACACACCCTACCAAGCAGCACAGTGCTGGAGAGCTGTGTATCCTCAGTGAGGATTGTTCTGTAGTCATCTGCTGGAATTAACTTCCAATAGGAACATCTTTTAAGGACTAGAGTGGGGAAATGTGTGAAATAGCTTTTTCTGTTTTCATTACAAAAATAACATTTCCTTAAGTAAGGAGTTCAACACACTTCTAAATTAGTGTAAAATTAGTACAGAACTGGCAAAACACCAAATTTACCACATATGAAGACCATTTTTGTCTCGTTTGATAGGGAAGCAGAACTGTCCAACTGATCACAACTTCATTATGCTTACAAATACTATAAACTTACTATATGTGATTCATGACTATATACAAAATATCCCATCCCTGACCTTAAACATTTTCCCACCCTTGGGAGTGTTAAAGGCCAGACTAAATGAGGCTTTAAGCAACCTGGTCTAGTGGAAGGTGTCCCTGCCTGTGGGGGTTGGGATGAGATGACCTTTAAGGTGCCTTCCAACCCAAACTATTCCAGGATTCCATGACTCTGTAAGACAACAGTGCATAGCCAGATTTACAATTTTTCAGATGGTTTCTTGCTCCACTATTTTACTGTAAAAAAGTAATAATTTTCTACTAAGATAGTTTAATGGTCCATTTAAAAAAAAACATAAATTAAGAAAATACAGCACAATACATCTCTTCTGCTTAAAACAAAACTTGTAATATGCAATAGATTAAAATGGCATCAATTCCCCATTGCAACATCACCCTAAATTCCAGCTGAACAAAAACAACTTTACAACTCCCCTCCTTGCCCTGCACCACCAACAGTACTTAGGTCCATGGCTGTGTATTCCAGAAAAACATTGCTTCCTATTCATTTATTGCACTTATAGGGAAGAAGTTCTACAGCAGCAGAAAAATTGTGTGAATGTACACAAAATCCACAACTGAGATGCAACTGTAAACGTAAAGATCACCCCAAGCCCAGATTTGACAAGATGGCCTTGAGATTCCAAAATCATTCTGCTTAGGCATGCCAATTCCCTTGGTCACCAATAATTGTCATCACATGTTGCAAATGCTGCACAAGCTTCATTTCTAGAAACTTACTGCAAATGCCCTGCTCATGCTATTGACCCATCACAGATCCACTCAGAGCTTCAGTTTAATCCATCACTGAAAATTCCAATCAGTACTTTGTACACCCAAGGAGGGAAATTTATCATGCAGCTTCTTCTGGTGTTTTCATCTCTGGCCATACCTTACTGCAAAATACCAAATGTTCCCTGATTTACAAGGACTTACAAAGTTGTTATGGGAAACCACTGATCTCAGCACAAAATTTACTTACCTACAAGTACCAGAATGATGATAAAACTAAGGCCATTTTACTTGCTTGACAAAAATAAGCTGCTCTCGCTAGCAAAAATTCGAAAACAGTTCCTAAAGCTGGCAGCAACCAAGATGTGTATAATAAAATACACAGATTTACAACAAAAACAATTACTTAAACTCCTTCTTCCTATTTCACTGTTTATTAAGTTATGTGCAATCCTGAGAAAAAGCGAACTGGCTCAAAACTTCCTGTTTAGTAACAAAGTGCAGTTGGCAGCATCAGGGTATAAATGAGTCTGATAAAAAATTAGCATGTAGATTCCCCAAAGAAACTGCTCATGGTTATTGTATTATAAATTCAAATGACAAAAATATGAGGAAAAGAATAGTTTTAGCACTAAAGCTAAAAACCAGGAATACCAGACTTGGTGTTATAAAAGTGCCTTATTACTGCTGCCAATATACATATTTCTGTTTCAGACACTGAAATCCTGACCAATAATGGAAATTGTCATGTACAGACCATCCTTTAATCCAGCTTGACATGTCCCATCTGTGAGCATCTGCCTCCAGGTTTTGGGATACTCAAGTCTCACACTTCAAAATCACAGCAGGACAGAGACCAGACTTGGAAAACGAGGAATAAAAAGAAGAGATGTGGGGAAAATGAGCTCCCTGCCACAAGTAGATGTCAGTTAAATTCTCAAGTTGATTCCCTATCATCAGTCCAGAATTTGGAGCATAACGTTTAAATACACATAGTATTTACTGTTTGAGAAATGCAAATCACTTGAGTACCCCAACCAGTGGATAGAGAGGCACAATGGCTTTTCTTAAAAACTATGAAAAAATTTCTATTAAGCAACTCTTGCAAAGTCCCCTTAAAATACGAGGGCTGGTTTATCAGAGCAAAATTCCACTGTGCTTGCATGACACTGGAACACTGTACACTTAAAAATGAAGACTTCTCTATCATTTCTGAACCAGTGTTAAGTCCAGATAGAAGCAAAATGAGAAACTACCATTTCTACAACAGATGCTGAATACACTTAATAGGCCCCAAATCTCTAGGGATGCCATTAAAAAAAAAAAAAAAAGCAGCCAATTGAGCAAGGCAGTAATCTTAATTCAGCTACATCAGACACCGCAAGCTTTACCTAAATGAGAGAAAGTGAGCTTTTCTAGCAAGCCAAACCTCCTTTTTATTAAAAGAACATCAATGATAGGATTTCCTTTCATATGAAAGCGACGTTTCAAGAGCCCTTGAACAAGCAGGAATGCAGCTTTCTGACAAAGCCCCAGCCTGCAGCAGCCGGGCACTCAGACACCAGGGCTGCTCCAGTGTGGAGCAGACACTGCCCAGGAAGCAGCACAGGGAGCTGATCCCACGGGTACCACTCCATGGTGACCCTCCTACTCCTTCACACCTCTGTCCCAGCACTGCCAGCAGTGAAAAGATCACTGCCAATGGTTTAGAGAAATAACCCAGCTTACTTTTCCAAACACGCCAAGAAATAAAAGCTGCTCTGAAGGACGGGGCAGGCAGACAGGCGTTTCCAAAAGGCCACCATGTGCTCAGAGGAGCTCTTTTTCCCCATTGTGCTCTCTGCACACAATGTGATAACTGAACCCAGATGCAGCAGTGACACTGGGGGGTGCCCAGCCCCACCCCACGGCTCAGCAATCCTGCACACGCCGCCGCTGCCCGGGCAAGCCGCGGGCAAAGTCAGGCTGCCGGCGAGAGCCGCTGTGCAGGCACCGTGGGAACAGCACAGCCCCAGAGCAAGAAACTTTTGCTTTCAGAATTATTACTCCTGGGCATGAGGAACTGACCCAGATGGTTTCAAAATTTGCCAGGAAACAATATTACAATACTCAGTTCGAAAGCTGTTCCTCCCACTAGCTAGAAAGCCTTAGAAGAAACTACTTAGTAAACTTTGGCTCCCACTTGGAGTACCAGTGTGAGTTACCTGTGTGTGCCCACCGTGACACAGGATAAGGCAACTCAGCTACCTCTGGAAATAAAACTAGCAGAGAGCACTCTACTACACAACAAAAAGCCAGGAATAACTAATTACAACAACAGAAACATTTCCGAGTTCTCCGCACGCCAACTTCTGATCTGTGGATAACAACGATAACTACTTGTCCAGACGAACTATCATTTTTCAAGAAAGTTCTCAGATAAGATAATCTTGAGCCTAAAACGCTGCTTTTATTGTCCTACTACTGTTTTCACCCTGATGACTCCTACTTTGCAGCTTTGCAAATACTCACACGGCTTGTGTGTGTAGAACACACATAGGAACACACACAACCAAAATCCTGAAATGCCATCAGTCTGGTACAAGCCCTAAGGAAGAAAAGCAAGGAAACTCAGTGAGGAGTTCTTTTCCCCCCTGCTTCTTAATTCTTCCAAACAACTCTGGTGTTCCATCCTTGAGAAGTGGTTAGTCTCACTGAAAACTACCGGTTACACTGTGATCCTGTGCCAGCAGCAAATCACTCCGACTGCCCTGGCACCATCATTTAAAGTCATTTTCCATTTAAAGACTCTCACATCAGCGCCAGCACAGCCTTTCATTACCCATCCCACTTAATACCCACAATCTCTCCGCAGCTCGCTCGCTCGGTCTCCGCTGACCGAGCAGCACACAGAGCCTGATGTGCAGATCGTGGGGATTCCTAATGCTCCTCTCCCTGCCGGCCCAGCACAGAGCTCCTGGCAGCCTGACCCAGGCATGGAGCTCCTGGCAGCCTGACCCGGGCATGGAGCTCCTGGCAGCCTGACCCAGGCATGGAGCTCCTGGCAGCCTGACCTGGGCATGCAGGCTCTGCCAGCCTCGGGCTCTCTGGCACCTGCAGGGTCTGGGACCCGACAGCAACGGCCCACGGCTCCCAAAACTTCCAGCTCCTTCACCTCCCAGCACTGGTGGAAAAGGAGGTACAGAAGGAGTGTGTGGGTGTTTGCCACGCTTGGTTTCTGAGAGGCAAATACGTGAGGTGAGGACAGCAGCATCCAGCACAATCCTTTGACCAAAGGCTGGAGAGTCAACACAAGGCTTTCTCACACAAAACATCCCTCCTCGCTTGAATGCTGTCTTGCAATGATTCAAAATCCACACATCAAGAATATAGATCTGAGTAATTTCTTTTTAGATAATCTACCTTCTGTTTAACTAAATAATGACAGTGAAAATTCAAAGATGCAGGCTCAAGAATTATTTGTGACCAAGTCAGTTGTCACTCATGGGTTTAAGGGGTCGCTGTTAAACTGTCCCTATGCCTGGCAATTAGTCAGAGCAGCAAGAAATGAGGCTTGGGCATTTCTCATATAAAAGATATACTGAGGTATCTTCAGGTGTGAGACAATGCATCAACCCTGTAAATCCCGCTGTAAATTCTTACAGTGTGAATATACAACAGGAAATACCACACAACGTGCAAATAGCAAATAGATGCAAATTTACCATCATGTGTAACTAAGAAGCGTCATGAAAGTGAAACTGGTTTGTTGATGAATGAAATACAGAAGCCAACAGATATCTTACTTGGAAATTGAAGAAAAGAATATTCAGAATACAGCTGAAATTTCACTTCCTCTGTATGACAAAAGAGAGCAGAAAGCTAAAGCACAGCACATGGCACGTCCTCCACACCCTCCTCAGAAAACACACACTGCCCTGACACACCAAGATTTTCTACTTTATGTTTGATGACAAGTTACAGATATTTTGTGAATTAGCTGAGCAGATAAAAATAAAATTACCAGCTACGTAACTAAACACAGGGATTTTCAGACAACATATTACAAACCTTTTTTTGTGCTAATAAACACATACCAACTCTCGTAGAATAGCAAACATGGTAACAAAACAACTAAAGGAAAGACACTACTGAGCAGTCCAGCTGCGTTGGGTTGGGTTCTGGTTTAAGTGATTCACCCAGCTCTCAGCATCACAACACCCAGGCACCTCAGTCTCAGGTGTATTTATTAAAACATCCTTTGGTTAGGGTTTATTTCCATTTAACTACAGGGGAAGTTTTTTTGTGCTCCAGGGCTACACCCCACTGGTGATACACATCTATCAGATTAGCAAAATTACTTGCTTCTGGAGATTTACAAAAATGACTCAGTGGGATTCTAGTATGTTATGTTGCTTCCTCCTCTAATATCTTACTGGATTTGTGCAGCTAAATGCATATCACTAGAATTTCCAAGTTAAAGCAAGCTAAAAACAGAACCTTGTTTTTACTCGAACGCATTGCGGAAAACTGAGTTGAGCAATCACTTCCTAAGGAGCTCATACCCACACTCTGCACCAAAACTGGGCAGTAAAAGAGCACAAGCGCTGGGGTTAGTGTAACTTTGTGAGCAATTACACATGTATGAACCAGCTAGAGGAAAAACAAGAAAATACTCTCATCACCATCTCTTCTCATGGTCCCTGGAGTCACTTACAGCAACAGCAAGTGCCAGGATTCAAACCAAACAAGCCTTCCCCATCTGTCTGCATTGCCTGTATGAGACAGCCCTGCCTGCTCCTGCCATTCCTGCCTCCCAACCCCACCTATTCCCCCCTGATGCATCCACAAAGCCAGAGGGGTTGGCATCAGGGCAGCAGCAGCTCTGGCACTCACAGTGAACAGCAAGGAATGCCCCGAGTACTGAAGTCCTGGTGTGAGTGTTTGCAGCCTGACCTGGAACCCAAAAAGTCTATTTAACATCTATGAGCAGCAGCTTAGAAAAACAGGCAGGCTTAAGCTGACTACCTGAAATTGGTCATTTCTGCTGAAAACACAGGGCAAGGCAGGAAAGGTTGAAGCAACCCTTCATCTGCAATTACACAACTGTTCACTTTTCCACTAAGTTTCATCGGAAGAAATTGCAAGCAATCAAATACCACAGAAAAACACATGGAAATTATCATTATGGCACAAAAACAAAAGCAGAAAAGCTTTTATGAGCCTCCTCTTAACAAAAGAAAGTCTGCTTGACTGACTGGAGCCCACGCCCCGAGGCAGGGGCTTGGTTTGGTTTTGTTTCTGTTTATTTCACGGTTTCCGTGTTTATTCAGCTTCTTCCCTCTCCCGGTGGTAGCCAGGGCAGCACGGGCAGGCAGCTCCATCTAAAACCAACAAGCAGCCCTGGATCCCAATAGCTGCTCCATGCTGCTCTCTGAAACATGGATAGCTGTGTCCTTGTGAACTTGGAAAAAGCTTCACGTCTCCTCTAGAGGAAAAGGTAACAAATCATCTCAGAGTTTCCTTGAAAAGAGTTCCTCTTTTTTCCCCCAAGTGTCATATTAAGCTCAAAAAAGGGTAGTGGAGGTGAAGAGGAAAAAGCCAACAAGTTACACAGTCAAAGCTTGATGTAGCTTAAATGCTACTTACAGAACTGTTAAAAAACCTACCAGCACGATTTGGAAGAGAATCCTTTCTTTGCTCTCTCCCTGGAGGCTGCAGACATTTCCCAGAGATGCTGGTACAGACACCAAATGCTTGGGAAGCATCTGGCTTCTCTGCTCACAGACAAATGCACTTCGGTGGTGTTTCAGACAATACATCCTACACTGAAGTTTAACCTCAGTGACACCAATTCCACCAACTTCAAGTGAACTTCTTTTGCCTTATGCAGGCAATAGACTGACTTACTGAGGGATCAGGGCTGAAAGAAGAGTAACACGAACCTTTGAAATACATTTGTAGCAGGAAACCTGGATACTAAACATTTCTTGCTCATTTTGACATCACCAGTAGTGCTCTTCTTTGCTCTGCTTCCTTTGGGAATGGTGTGCTCCCGTTATGGTGTAAATCCAGGTGTATTGTTCTCCTAATCTCAAGTACATCAAGCCAGCAGAAAAAGGAATGTGTTTTTCCATCACTGCACTGCCCCAAGAGTCCCCTTTTCTTTACAGTAGCAGCTAAAACATGAGTTTCACCAAAGCAGACAGACTCCCATCAAAGTACTTGGTAAAAGAAGTCTCCAAGAGAAGGTGTTTCTCAGGAACATGGATTTTTAATTTAAACAGGTGTTGTCTCAAAAGCTACCATCTCAATGACTGACATGCAGTGACAAAATATCTCATAAGCTTATAAAAGTACCTTGAACGATAAAGTCTAAAGAAGCTGACACAATCTCCACTGCAAGGACACAAGCCTCTGACAAGCTTTTTCTTCACTGCTTCAAAAACAAAAAGCCACCACAGCAGCACTTCACAGGCACACATCTGTTGCTTTTAGAACACAGGTCACAGCAACAAAATCTTCTTTTGTATTTCTTTTTTCATATCAGCAAGAACATCAGGTCATTTACTCCCCTTTGGTCCATTCCCAGGAGATTATCATTCCCATAACACAGGGTCTATGTTTTTTGTCAGAATTTTACAGACCATGAAGTTCTCTGTGCAGTTAAACAATGTTAATCCTATATGCACATACCCTCCACACCACACACAGGTGCACAACCAACCTGTCTGGGTTACAAGTGATGAGTAACCTTTTGGATGCTGCAATTCACATAACAAGCATTTTACAGAAAGCAGAAGCAACAGTAGTACTAAGGTTGTGATGATCTGCTGGTTTAAGTTCAAGATCTACAGGAAAATAGAAGCTTAGTCTAAACCAACTCCATGAAGTTGAAAAATAGCCCTCAGACTTGCAAGCCTGCTTTCATGGGAACCACATAAAACTGCACAAATCATTCTAAACATTTCATTCATTTGCAATCACAGCATCTCTCAAGTTCTTTCAACCTGGGTAAGACGTTCTTCTGTCAGCTGGACTGATTTTTGTACTTCTGCAAACTTCCCCCTTTTTCACAAGGGTTAGGAACACTGCACAGGTCTTGGCAGGTAAGGACCATCTGGATACCTCAGG
This sequence comes from Climacteris rufus, assembly GCA_013398175.1. Taxonomy (NCBI): domain Eukaryota; kingdom Metazoa; phylum Chordata; class Aves; order Passeriformes; family Climacteridae; genus Climacteris; species Climacteris rufus. Next base: position 229,940 of record VZRZ01002544.1, read on the forward strand.
ACAGAAAAGGAAGACTGGTAGGAAAACACTGCTGGAAAAGCAAGAGACAGTCGAAGAGACCTTGAATAACTAATACCTGCCTACCCACTGAAGCACTAATTATAGAGAATAATTGAACAACGACTTTCCTTACTCAGGGAGGTGCAGATAAGAGGCATGGGCCTTCTCCTACCTCGGATGGGAGTTTAAAGTGCTCTCAGCTGGCAGCAACACACAGAAAAAAAGTCACCGGCTGTGACAATTAACAGCTTCATTTTAAGTCTCTTTTGTTCAAGTGAGTAACTCTTCCACTCAGACATATTAAATGGAACAACCCTTTCTGAACTAAACAGATTTATTCAAGGCACACAGTGAAAACCTGAATGTAAAGCCCATAAGGCCCTTGCTGTTGGGAAGCAGCCACAGGGTGTTTTAATGCTGTGGAATTAAAGGTGCAGTCCAGTGTCCTCCTACAACCCCAGCAATACTTCACTGTATCAACTCACTCTTTTTTAAAACCAGATTCTCAGGGAAACTCAAAAACACAGCCATGGACCAGCCTGCAAGGAAAGGGAGAGATGTATACAAATGAGTTACTTCAGGACATGCAGAGACATGTGAAAAACGACCTAGAACTTAGGGTAAGCAGCAAATCCTTAAATGAGATGTAAAGTAAGGTATGGATAGATTTCACTTAAGAAGCTGTTTACCAGCAACATTCCAGGAAAAATGTATTTCAATTAACAGGCTTATGTTGATTTTATCCATGATCTGTCCACTCAATCACCATTTCTCAGAATTGGATGCATGGTGGGAATTGAATCTCTTTGTGGGAACAGGTGTGAACATTTGCTGGAGCTGTGTGCAGTTCTGCCTCACCTCTGTTACAAACACAACACAACCTTCATTAAAAGCTCTCTTCATTAAAACATCTCAGCTGTGAGACTTTTGTGCCACTTGCTGCCTGATTTTGAAAAAAAACCCCACTCTTTTCTATAATACACTTTACACAGAGGCTAAAAAGAGAGTGCTTGCATAACAACTCTTATGCAATTCCCCAAATAAATTTCTACCTTTGTAGAGGGGGAAGATTATGATAACCTGAAGATTTTCAAGGCTGCAGATTCGGCTTCAAAAGCTAAGAGTCCACATGCCATTCAAAATCTTACTGATAGTTAATGCCATCACATCAGCACCCATCAGGAACAGTGCCCCACCGTGTAATAACAAAAGACAACTTGACAAAATACACAATTTACCACCAGGGTACATCCTCTGAAGAAGGTAAAGAGGCTCACACCAGCTAAAGAAAAGCAAAAGAAATCACCAAAATGCAACCTTAACTTTATTAACCATCTTCAGCCCGGAGTACTTTGCAAGAGCAAATATAGTAGTGGAGTATCTCACGTGGAAAACCTAGGCTAAAAAAAAATACCCACTAAAATACCATGCAACTGTGTGATCATCATGAAGATGTTTAAAAAACAAACAGCCCTCTCACACTGTAAACAAGCAGGCACTTTAAGTCTCAAGCAATCCAACTCCTAGAGAGCAAACAGAGAAGTAAAAAATGAAGCCCAAGCAGCAGCTCAGAGTAAATTAGGAGAGCAAGGGACTTGTCCAACAGACAAATTTTAACAAATAATTTTACAGGCCTGAAAAAAATTTGCTTCTCCTTAATTTTTTCTTGTTTTTGTGATTTGGCCATTTCTCTGCACTGGTGTTTCTCTGCTCTCCCCTTGGCCCCCAGTGCACAGGGCTGGCAGTGACACCAGCCCTGCTGTGGGACAGAACAGCCACCTGCACCAAGCTCTGCTCCAGCCAGGAATCTCAAACCCCAACAGGGCACAACTGCAGCCTTGTACTTGCACTGAAATATGCTGAAAGTGTCAGTGATTCAGAAGGGAAAAGAAGCCCTAAATTCATTTTCATTGACAACTGAAGAGGTCCACTGCAAGCTTCAGATCTTGGAAACCCAGGGGATTTCAAGCAACAGCTTCAGCTGGGTATCAGGGAGCAGAAGAGGGACATCAAGCCTGGCAGAGGCAGCATCTATCCCACCAGAAATTACAGGCATTAAATTACACTTTCACAACTGAGCTAATCAGCCTCATTCCAAACAGAAGTTGCATTTATCTCCTCAGAACAGCAGACTTTTTTCTTAATTATCCAAGGTCAGTGGCAGTGAATATTGAGCAAACTGAGTTGAGGAAGCAATGTAGATAGAAAACAGGAGGGCAGGCAGCCTTACATTTGCTTAGCAGTAGTATCGCATTTTAAAATAAAGTAGCTCTTCTTAGAGATGAGAATTACTTTCTAATTAATCACTAACCAACCACCAATCAAATAATCACCAATCACATTTGATAAGGTACCTTTTTAGAAACAGAAATACTAAGTTCTGTACCAGCAGAATTCTCCCTTTTTCAGAGAATCACGTAAGTTGGAATAGACCTTTAAGACAGAGTCCAACCCAGCACTGGCAGGTCCCTCACTAAACCATGTCCCTGAACACCACACCTACACATCAAATAAGCAAACAAAATTTTAAATGTTGGAGTGCAAAGGTTTAAGACAACTGAAGCATTCAGCAGTCAGTTAAAGGAATAAAATTACATTAATCTTTTATCAAACTCACCCAGAATTAGCACAACACCTCAGAATTTCGATCCCCATCTCTGTGTGCTTAAGATATCCACAGACATTAATATAAAAGACCTGAAAGCATTACACCTCCAATCCAATACCTGTAAGACAGGAGGTCTGAGGTGCACAGACTCACCTGCTGCCTTGCTGAGACACAGAGCTTTGCCTGACAGGTTCGAGCTTGTCACAAAGCAGAAACTACTCTGCAAGTCTCAATAGCCATTTCAGCTCCCCTAAAAACACAAGTGGTTAAGGGCTGACAGGTACTGCATAGCAGAAAGGTATTGCATAATTGCCCTGACATTTCTATTCAAAAACTCAACAACAAAAATGTGTATTATTCTCACGAGCTGGCGAGTTATTTCATGTGGCATCCATAATTACACAGCAGCTCAAGATTTCTGCAAATGCAGAGGCAAAGCATAGTTCCAACAAGCCTAAGGTGAGCAGTGTTCTTGGATTGACCAAGCCCTGATGAGAAGGACATCACAGAACAAGAAGGCAAGGGGAAAAGTGCAGAAAGGTTTATAAGTCTCGTGATGGAACCGACACAGCAACAAACCTGCCCTGACCACAATGGTCCTGGAACAAAAAGCATCACCCTTTAAATGCACAGTGGTCCTCAAGCAATGCAGGGATTGCATGGGGCTGTATTTCTTTCCAAGTTACATCCTGGCTTCCTAAGCTTGTTGGGTACATTATATAACTATTAATTACACCACTGCTCGGCGTGCTTTTAACTGCAGTGATTCAAACTGCTTCCAGGAGCTCACTAATCCAAAGCACAATCCTCTTGACAGCAACTGACAGATTCAGAATATGCAGTTCTAGCTCAAAGGAAGACAAATCAAACCCCTCATGTGTCTGCTGCAGAAGGAGCCAATATTCCTGCTGACCAGAGCCACGGCTCTGTCAGGGGCTGGGACACACTGTGCATGGGACAGCTCTGGGAAGCAGCAGGAGCCAAGCTGTGCTAGCACAGCAAAGCAAGACTTCTTCCCAAAGGCCATCTTCAAACTCCCAGGGCAAACAGAAAACTCAGTCTGTTTTGCATTCCATCACAGGCACTGCAAGGTTTCAGCCATCAGCTCCTGGGCCCAGCAGACACCTTCCCTGGACACGTGCTCTGCCTGTGCCCTTTCCAGCAGGAATCTTCCCTGCAAGCTCCAACACAATTCCACATGCATTATTTATCCCTCTTGCTAAGTCATGCAGTGGGGTAATTACTTAACTATTGTAATGATATTTTGCAGTGGCAGTACTCTGTTATTCTAATTGATTTTCATGAGCTTGCTTTTGCTGAGTGTTTTGAGCAAAGAGCATATTTTCCTGGAGTATGAAAAAGCCCAAGTTTGACATTCATTTCAAGCCTAAGAGCTGGATGTCAAAAGTGAATTTTTAGAATTAACAACATATTCTTAATTAAAACAATGTTAATATATTACTTGGATTTTTTGCTGTCTCTGCTAACAACACCAGAAGTAATGTTTCTTTATTAAGCTAATAAAATATAAAAATAGTTATTAACTATTTGTAAGTGTTAATCACAAAGTTTTTCCTTTCAATAAAATGCTGTTTTCCTTTTAAAACTCTTCAAGACTTCAGTCAGCATAATTACCAAACATCTGAAAGCTGAGAGATTGGTAACATTTTTATTAACAAACCTAAACTCAAGTCAAGACACATTTGCATGTCTTGCTTAATGCCACAGTAGATTTTACTGGGATAAATGCTCATCTTAGAACTCAGAGAATTGCTAGAGTAAAACACTGTTTAGAATCAGTCCTTTCTATATACTCAACATGATATGAACTACACGGCACAGCAGCCCAATTAAACAATTATTTATGCCTCCCTACCCACAGGATGCTCTTCAGGCTATGCATGATTCAAGGTGTACTTGCAGCAGTTTTGTGAAGTAATGAGCAGCATTTCAAAAAATGTAACAGTCCTAGAAGTTCAGAACTGGTTAGAAAACTTCTTCTGCCTGGAGCCAGCAATTCTTCCAGGAGGAACTTTGCTCTAAAAGCTGTTAGCAATAATACCCAGATCTGGCACAGGCAGGGAAAGTAGCAAACCATGATAATCGACCTGTCTTACCTACTAATAATCTGCTGGCTATACAAGCAAATATCCCTGGATATCTCCCTGGATACAACTCCAGGGAGAAGGAATATAATCTCTGTGATACAGGGGAGCACACAAATGAGACTCATTGACAACTGTAGCCCTGCAAAATTTGGGGAATCTCTTGGGTCTTTCTGGGTATTTTGTTTCATTCTGCTTGAAAACAAGAAAATGTTTGGTCACCCAGATGCTTTCTTTAAAAAAAAAACAAAACCAAAAACAAAGAAAGAAGGACCAGATCCAGAATTGTAGCAGTCTCAGGCCCTGTGCAAACTTTAGAGGCTCCAGGAAGACCAAGAGCAAGGAGTTGTCTGAGGAGTCCTCTGCTTACATGGACACAGACCATGCTGCTCCCTTAAGTCTTCTTTAGGGCTTTATATGCAACACAGTTCGTTTCCCAAATCTTTTTTATCTATAAAAAACATCTACCTGAACAAACAGTCTTGGGAAAAAAAGCAAGATCTCAAAAGACAACCGTGTTAAGTTTCATGTCAACTTATTCCCTTTCTTCTCAACGCATCGATCCCCGAGGCCTGATCCAGCCCTTGCAGCTGACAGCAAAGTGCTGCACTGACTTCTGCAGCCTCTGGACATGACTCAAAAAATCAATGTAAGGAGCAAAAGTTCACATTCTCCCCAAGCATCAACCACCTGTAGAACCAAGGCAGATCTGCAAATGCCAGCACACTCAGAAATAAAGTGACCAACTGTTATTAAACTGATTTCTGAGCTCAGTGTCTGTGTTCCCACACCCGTGACTAAGTAAACCTGTTCCTCACACTATATGCCCTTGTGAAAAAAATAAAAAAGTAAACCACTCATGCTTGTGACAGGCTTTTATAAACAAGTAAGTGTAGTGCACAGCTGTACGACTTCAGAGTTTTGAATTCTGAGTGCCAGTGGGGAAAGTCAATCTGACTTAAAACACAAAAAAATGGCAAGAGGGGAAAAACTAGAGAGATGGAAATAAACCCTAACTACAGCTCAGTGCTATCCTTCACTCTCCCTGCACATTAGGGAAAACCCTGAGAACTGGCACAGAACTATAACAGGTACATTATTACGGCTCCTTTTCCATTACTTGCTTGACAGGCTGGGTCATTGACAGCAAGAAAGCCTCTTTCAGGCACAAGAAGTGAGACTGTCCTCTTGTTTTACATCTTTTTAAGTGCACAGCCTGAACATGAAGGTGTCATCTCCCAGGCACTCACAGAGCAGTTATGCAGCACATGGGCATGACGTTCTACTGCCCATGTTTTATTTGTCATCAATTTTTCTATCAATTTGTTCATTTATAATTGGAAAAAAAAAGTCACCCCCTTCACAGAGACAGGACTTCTTTACCAGAAAGTTTCACTGTTGCTTCTTAGAATGCTGATCCAGTGACTCCCAGCTCAGCAGCAAATTCCAGACGTGCACTTGTACGTTCCCTGATGCAGCCCAGGAGCCCCAAGGAACCCTCCACAGGTCTACAGCTGTGAATGCAAATGTGTGGTCCCAGCTGGCAGAGGTGCTGCCAAACTGTCACTGTCACTAAGCCACCTAATGAAGCTCAAAATGTCACAGTTTGAGCTCTGCTGTTCCAGTCTGTCCCTGTGGGTAGCCCCTCAGTTCCTCGGACACTAACAAAGCACGTCTTGGATGCATCAGATCTTGACCTCAGAAGTTAAGCAACTTACAACTAACTTGACTCATATCCGGCAATAAGTACTCCTAATTAATGACTCTTAATTGTTGTCAGAGCCCTGTATTCCCACACCCATGATGAAGCATGTTCCTTGCTCTGCTAACCCCCTGTGAAATTGCACAACTCTGACAACCCCAAGCCTTTGGTACCTGCACAGCACAGAGCTGAGCCACTGCTCCCACCCTTCAGGAGCAAAGACATCGCTGTACACGAGAGGAACAAAGTGTACAGAAAGCACCCCCCACACCAATCCAGCAGCTCAACATCACTTGCTTTCTTGCTGCACTTGCTCTTTTTTTTAACCATTATCTATACAGTTCAGAGAAAAGATAAACGTTGTTAAGTCTGACTATATGTGTAGTTTTCAAGAATTTTTTTCAGAACCTAAAGTGCTTCTCAAAAATGAACTTTACCTCCTATAAGCCACATGAGGATTTCACAGTACGTTTACTTTAGAGCCAGGTAAAGCTATGCAGGTGAGTTATCTAACTGTCCAGATTAATAGCAAGTTAAAACTCTTTTTGCTCCCCCACAACAAGCAGTGCCCCAGCTGCCAGTCCCCTGCTTGCAGTCCTGCAGGCTACAGGAACACCCACCAGCCACTCAGAACAACATCTTCCTCCCAACATCTACAGCTTCCCTGTGTGCCATGCTGGAAATGACTTTTCCACACAAGTCAAGCTACTTGTGTGTAAAACCACTAAGACACACACAATTCCCCCAAAATAATTCACTGTTTTCATGGTGAGCAGTTTTATGTGATGCAGGTTTACGAATTGCTAATACTATGCTGAATCAGAAACATTTCCTAAAGCTTATTAAATATTTCTGTTAAACTGATCCACACCCAGAGATAACAAATGAAAAGGGCTTTATTTCTCCACAAGTCACCTGTAATAAGGGAGCAATGGCAGCAAACAGGCACCAAGCAGCTCCCTGGCCCTATTAGCATTACAGAGGAAAGCCTCCCCTTCTGCTGCTAATGATGTGCTCTACCCTGCATCCCCAGGAGACAAACGACTGCACTGGCTGATTGACTCCATCACAGGGCCATCATCCATCAATGTATTGCCTCTCTTATTGAAATCTCATCTCAGGAAGAGAAAGTGCTCAGTGCCACTTCCGAAAAAAACAGTGAAAGCACTTTCAGAGTAAGAGCTCCAAGACACATAATGAGAGCCAAATATTTCAGCAGAGACACACATTTCCAGCAACCTGAACAGATTGGGATGCTTTGTCCACCCAGGACAAGTAAGATTTACGTCCTTCTGCTAAACTAGATCTCTTTTTCTTAATTAAACAAAGGAGTGAGACACGTACCATAGACATAAATTTCTTGATCAAATTATAACATAGACAGTGAATACAATCATAGAGATTAAAAATGGCAACCCGAGGACATTTAGCTGGCTGCCTTGCTAAGGGGTGAATTCCAGCATCTCTTACACAGGCTGAAATCACATTATCATCATACAAGCCCCACTGTCATCTGCAAATAGAAGTGAAAGAAAATATAAATCCTTCCAATTATTTACTACATAGATAACAAAAACAATTAAAAGGGAGCAATCCTATTCCATTAATAAATACCCCTATAATTTAAAACATGCTGCACATTTGGGACTGGGGTGCAGGGAGTAACCCCAAACTCACCACTCATGGGGCAATGTTCTGATCAACTTTACATCACAGAAGCCACCAAATCCCAGAAGTTCTGCTCCCTCTGTCCACCTCCCTGAATAGCCCATGTGAACTTGCACATTACTTACTCACACACAGTTCCATACGCACAAAAATAATTTAGTTCAGATAAAGTATTTTAGATTATGATCAGTCTCACTTCTGTCTACTTGAAAATATAAATCTGAAGAAGGCAGCTTTATCTCAGGCAAGATATTTCGTCTCACTTAGCACCTCTGCATGTTACAAACAATTCATTATAACTCTGAAATCCCTATGAACAGTCTGCTTGAGAAAACATGTCTAAACATTTACTTCTTGTTTAGCCCTAAACAAAATCCAAAACTGACTTGTTTTGCTTCCATTTTATTTAAAGACAACCAATCTGGTAAGATCCCAAAACTAAAGTTTTTGGAACTACTGAACAGAGAATCACGGAATGGCCTGGGTTGGAAGGGATTCCAAAGATCACCTAAAGTTCCAAACCCCTCTGCCAGGGGTAGAGACCTTCCACCCTCCCAGGTTGCTCCAAGTCCTGTCCAACCTGGCCTGAGACACTTCCAGGGATGGGGCAGCCACAGCTCCTCTGGGCAACCTGTGCCAGGGCCTCACCAGTCTCACTATGAAGAATTTCTTCCTAATATCTAACCTAAGCCTGCTCTCTGTTCAGTTGGAAGCCATTCCCTTTGTCCTGTCACTTCACGTCCTTGTAAAAAGTCCCTCTCCAAATTTTTAGTACCTGATCCTTGTAGCATAGGGTTGTACTCCACAATCCCAGGCAGTGTCTCAGGGAAGATCACATACAGTTCAAAATCCATGCTCCACACTTTATATCCCTACAATCCCTTTTCCTTGTGCATTTCCAGTATCACTTAACAGAAGATTGGCTGTGGGTGTACTTTAAACTTTCAAAAACACAGACATAACTTCATGAATAAAATATTATCAAAGCAACACCCTGTTTTAACCAATTAATTTTGGTTTTTATAGGGAGGACTTGAGATTCACATGATTTGGAATACATTGAGTTACTGAACAGTCAAACAAAACCCACTGGGCCAGCAAGGAGAAGTGATGCTTTTCTCCCTCATTTATATTTGATCCACTCAGAATTACTCTCTCTCCCAAGTTTAACAGGCAGTGATTTTGTTGATGTACCAATTAGCGCTCAGCTACAAAGAACACGCTCCTAATTAATAGCTGGTTTATGGGAAGAGCAATGTTAAGGATCTGGTTGTACCTCCAGACGTACCAAAAAACTGTGAAAGGAGCTCTGGTTGATGTAAAGGAAATCTGTCTGCACAAAAAGACAATCAATGTATTTAGCATACGCCAGCTGTACAAGGAACTTACAGAAACGTAATGGAGGCATTTCCACATTATTTCTGTTGTATTCTGTAATCCTGGACATCTCTTAGGGTAGCATGGATGGGCTACTCAGTGTTCCTGGACTGCTTTTTTTGCTGAGCCCTTATACATGACCTGTCTGAAACATGCACACTTTACATAAATACTCATAAACCCTCCTGTAAGATCCCTTCCCTCTGGAAATGCCCAGATTTCTCCTTTTACTTTGTGAATAAAGAGCCCAGTGCAAAGAGGCAAAGTACAGCTGCAAGCCACGGCCACAGAGAGTTTGCAGGAATCTTATTTCAGGTCAGAGCTGCGCGTTACAAAACTGCAGCGCACCTTGGAGTGACCTACATTGCGGGGCTGGAACCCACTAACCCACAGAAGCACCCGAAATCCCACTAAATAGGTCAGTGGGTTTCCTTGTCAGGAGAATTCCCCAGACAAGGAGAGGCACAGGAAATAAAGGACAAGCAAAGCACATGCTCTGCCTGCTGCAGGAGCCGTATGTCTCGTCCTGCTGCCATCTTCCTGCACGGCAGCAGGATCCCCAGAAGTGCCGTGAACTTCTGTGTTTCTCACTGAGGGACCCTGGAAGGATCTGTCTGTTCAAGCCCAGTGGAGCAGGAAGAAAAGGAGCAGTGCCACAGCAAGGAACAGTAAGTCTACCAATAATGCAAAGCAGGTCTTGTAGCAGCTGGAGTACAAGTGACATCTGATTCAAGACAGCAGTGAACTCACCTGGAGTTATGGCAGGGCTGCCCAAGCTACAGCACAAAAGCCAAGTGTAGCCAGCCAAACAATCCCTCTAACCCACAGCACACTTCCTGACTCCTTTCAGCCCTCGTGGGGATCTTAGGTCTCAAGCATTTTTTGCAGGGACCTGACAGTTCAGTCAAAACAGAGCCCCGGAGTGCTGCACACTGCTGGGGAACACCAACTGCACAGCACAGACAGCCAGGATGCCACAGGAGCTGAGGGTGGCCAAAGGGAACCTTCCTCTGCATCCAGCACTTCCCTCCTCTCAAACTATCACTCCAGGCAACGCTGCACACTGTCATATTCCCAGTTCTTCCAATTCCACTCACCAGCCAAACCCCACATCAGGGTGCAAACACACCCACCAGCCGTGCAAAGGCAGCAGCAGCTGATGGGAACATGAAACAATCAGGGCAATTAAGAAAGGCATGCAGAGAAAGTTGCTCTGCATTCCTCTGCCTACCAGTTCCCCACGAGGACCTGCTGGGAGCAAGGGGTCACTGTCCCAGTGGACCCAACGTCTGTTCACAGCAATAAAAGGGAGTTGCATGCCCTCTCCTCCTACATGCACATACATACTTTGATTTAAATTCCCATCTCCCAGAAAAGCAGTCTATGGAGGAAGGCAAAAATGAATAATATCCACACTGCATATTATCAGTGATGTATTAACACGCTCAGTGTCGCAGTTTATCCATTAGATCTTCAGAGAGTCTTCAACAGAAATCAGAGATTGACATGAAACCCTACCACCCACAATTACTTATCCCAAACGGGTAATCTACATAAATACTATCAACACCCCTTGTCCACGCTGAAGATTTTACTATTTATTTTAACAAAAAGATCTTTTTAGCCTAAGAAAAACCCAAAACCAACAGGTATAGCTATTATTCCTTAGCAGGACATTCAGAAAAAAAAAGTGGTAGAAGAAAAGGGAGTCACAGGAACCACCACACTCCCTGCTGCGTTTGCCACCCAGAGATTCTCAGGTACCCAAATCTGAGAACCACAGCAAAGGGGTATTGCCTTGGTGCTGCACGTCAATACTGAGGATTCTCCCTGCTGAGAATGATTTCCCAGAGGTGCTGAGATCTAAGAGAAATCCTGGGGTGGTGGTAATGAGATCATTAATGCCAGAGCCAAACACCGCAAAGAGCAAATCAGGACACAACTCTCACTTCTTTCAAACAGCCAAAGTACAAGACACAGATCTTATGCCAGGGTTATGCTTGCACCAGGCTGACAGATAATAGCTGATGTGAAGTTGAACAGCTTCATCTGCTCAGCTGAAGCCTCACAGACTAACTCCACGCTAGTTTAAAAAATAAGTGCAGCATGAATCTGTACCAGAAGTCAGTTCATAATGGATCAATACTCCAAGCCATGTGGCTGAGACACATGTGGTGTCTCAGTACAAATCACAGAGTCAAACTTGGTGTGTTGTCAAACCACAGCCCCAGAATTCAGGGTTTGTTGCAAACCCTCAGCATTGTCTGCCTGTCAAATGCTGTTTGCTCCTGCCCTTGGCTCCTCTGCCCTGGCGGGTTTGCCAGCCCCAGCAAAAGTACATCTCAAATTCACAAAAGAGCAGTCACTTACTTTTAGGCAGTGCTGGTGAACAAGGTATGAGACAACAGAGATCTCAAGGACTCGTGGCATGTGGGCAAACACTTTGCAAACAGGTACTGTGCATTCCAACAGTCAGAGCTGCACTGCACCCTCCATTACCAGAGCAGCAGTGCCCGAGGGGACACATCCTCAGGATGTGGATGGCCCTGTGGAACACTGGCACAACTCCAGGATGGTACAGCCCGTGCTTCACTCCTCTTAATCCAACAGCCATTTACATTCAACAGTCAACAGGAAAAACAGGGATGATTTAACAACGGATTTAAACAGCCAAACAGTAAAACAAATAATCCAGAGTAAAGGCACCAACATCCCTTCCACAAGACCTTTTTCCAGACAAGTTCCATATTCCATTTTTACAGAAATTAAGCCACTTAAGGGCCAGCTATGATGTTAAATAAAACCCACCTCAGTGCAATGGAAAGCTAACTTGAAAGAACCAAATCAAACCACTTGGCTTCCAACCTACACCAAAGGCACACACCAAAGCAAGCATTTTCAGAACAGTCCTGCAAACACATGGCAAATAAGCAGGGCTTGTATGAAGGTCAGGATCATAAGCCTGATTCCTCATTCCAGGAATAGCAGGACTATCTGGTGCCTATTCTGGTCAGCCCAGCTTGGATGCACAACAAGGGAATACTTTTCCATGGTGACATGGACAGAAGTTTGCATCCTGCAAGGTGCTAGTTTAGATCCTGCAAACATGAGACTTTTCTGCAGAACTAAAGGGGAACAAAGGCCAGTATCTGAGACACCTGTTCCATGCAAGAGAATTCAGTTTAGAATTATGAACAGTTTCAGCTTGACCTCCCCTCAAAAATATGGATGGCAAAAGGGTGAAGCACTAGTGGCATCTCTCCTTGGGCACTCCACAATGAAGGGTATGTTCACACCACTTGATGCAAACTTCAAACTCTGCACTTCAGGCATATAGGCATGAGCAATACATAAAACAGAAATGCTTGTTAAATGCATACCTTGCAGAGGATGCACATACACACTACAACTTCATTTTGTACTAAAGACTCCCATTGTTGTGTTAATCTGCATGTCAGACATCAAGTCAGTGGAAATTGTGAAAACAACAACTGGAAGTGCATTTCCCTGTACTCAGGGCACATTCATGATAAGAGGATGTGGAGTTCAGAAAAGGAAAGCACTCATCCTAAAGTCAGGGAAAAATCAACATCAGAGAAGCCCCACCACATCGCACCGCTTGCCTGTTTATCCAAAAACAAAGCTTCATAAACCACTTTCTCTGACATAATGAGGAGGGGAACAAATATTCTCCTTCACAATGATGTCTGAAAACAATCCCATGGAGAAACACTTCACGGCCATGCCTGGGAGGAGAGAGGAAGTTACAAGAGGTGTACAGGAACACAATATAAGTAAACTATCAGAGAACCAAAGAAGAGGAGCAAGAATGTCATTAAGAAAAACAAAAGAAACAGGAGCCATCACCTACCCTCAAATAGGAACTCACAGGAAATACAAGGCCAAATCCTGCCCTCACATTCCTAGGAAATCCAAAGTAAACTTTCCTTCCGTGTTTGAAGAAGTAATGGACATTGGAAAGGAACATGTGTCTGTGGAGCAAACTTCCTGGCAGAAGTTTCAATTCAAGTCTTCTGCTGCATGCAGGAGCAAACCACGAGAAGAGCCACAGGACACAAGTGAAAGTGGTGACCAGCACCAGTTCCCTGTGCTGTGACACCAATAAAACCTCCAGGACAGGAATAAAGCACTGTAAATCCCAGCAAACACCTCCCCACTGCTCACTCCCCAGCCAGCTAAATCATCACCTCACCCAGCAGAGCACTGTGCTGATCAGAGCTGGTGTCTTTACCACCATCCCCACAAAAGGAAAACAATAAAAAAACTCAACATACTTGCCTAAATAAAAAGTAATAAAAGTTTCACCGTAAAATAGCAAGAATCCAGGTGAGGAAAGGAAGTTAGTGACATACTGTAACAAATCCAGCATTCAAGTGCTACAGGTTTAACATAATCTTTGCACAACAATTCTTCAGAGATGGATTTGACCTAATTTTTATTTAAAAGTGCACCTGAAATATTTATAAACAGCTCCTTGAAAAAAGTCAGGTGCAATTTAACTGTTTAGCCTCTACAGTGATTTTGACTTGGCTGGTCAACTCTAAAACTCACTGTGTTTGAAGTTTCTTTTACAAGATCCCAGGGAAAGGGGATAGTTGGATTTGAGAAGATAAAAATTCTAACTGCTGCCAGCCATCCCTCCCACAAGCCAACAGATTATCCTGAGTCTGAAAAAACATACACACAGTGAGAATTAGCTGAGGGCCTCACTAGTTCTTAAATCAGAGAATATTTATCAGCCAAAGTAAATTCCACAACAAATAACTGGCTTTGCAGTGGAGGGAGGGGGGAAGTAGGTCATACCAGATCTCAAAAAAAACCCTGGGCATACTGTGACTGCACATAATAATTTGATGAAAACCAGTTGCCTCACCACGTCTTTCACTACTTGGTTGAGTATTTTTTAAAAGTGAGTTTGATAAATTTCCGTAAGTGTTATTGAAGTAAGTCACAATGAAGCAAGGGAGTTTTAACTGTGGAAAAGTGTCATTAACTTGTCAAATTGCAACTTAAAAGTCAAGCTCATCAGACACCTTATATTTCAAGTAATAAATTACCAATCAAAACTCATTAAGTATCTTTACATCAGTCATTTATTTTAAAAATTCTGAATAATTTCCCCAGCACTGACTCGTATGTCACATACTATAACATTCAAAGTAACACCACAAATAGCTCTGACCTCCCAGAACTTCCCAACACACAATGCTCTCTCACAACACTCAATCACTCCTGCTTTCTGTTACATTTATTCATAAATTATACAAATATGCAAGAAGACATGATGGGCCATTGAATATTTTAAATACTTTCTCAAATTCTACAAACAAAAGCAATTTTAAAAGCAGCAAAAATGAATAGAAAGCTGATGAATTAAATGAATTAAAATTAGAAGCCATTCATAAGGGTCCATTAAAAGCTAAACAGAATTACAATGTTCTAGACCCGAGGATCACATCTGCAAGTAAGGCTACAGCTCTTAACCTGAAATCGACTGCTCTCTCTCTTAATAGCCCTTTAAAAGACAAACCATGCTACTACTGTAACAAACCGTTTGAAAATTGGCTTTCTTTTTTAAAAATAAAAACGTAGGAGCATGTGAGAGCAGGCTGCTGCTCTCCAAATGAACAGCAGCATGGTGGCCAATGAAAAGAACAGTGTCCCACACAGGGTACATCCCCTGGGCTCCCGAATCCCATCAGGGCTCTGTCCCACCCAGCCCAGCACCGGGGGGACGCTGCGGGAGCGCCGGGACCGCACGGCCGCGCTCCGAGCGGCTCCAGAGCAACACCTGCACGAGTTTCACAGCCCTCGGGGAAGCCAAGGAAGCAGAAACCCACAGCAACCAAGCGTGCTGGGAAGGCTGAGCTGCACAACAAAATGAGACTGAACGAGTGAAGAATCAGCTCCAGGTGCACAGGGAACACTGCTGCCCCAGAAGCTCGACCTCGCTCACTGCTCTAACTACACCATTTACAACCTCAAGTTCAACACCTCTGTACATTTTGTAAAAAGCTCAGCTACTTGTAACTGATGTGCATCACAAAACACACAGTGAAGCACTACAGAGCTCTGTTACTGTAACTCAGAGTTTCAATGGCCCCAAAACATGCTCCCCATTAAAAATGTAGGCATTTCACATTGTCTAAAGCACAGTGTGAACAATAACAACCAAACACGCTTTCACCTCCTTTGTCAATCAAGCCAAGACAGCCAAGTCATGCAAACAGCCTGCTGATGAGAGCACCTCAATAAACAGCTGCACTCAAGGAAAACGATGCCTTTCACAATGGAAACCTCACAGACTGTTCCTCTGGCAGAGCACAGCAACGGGAACTCAAATTTGGAAGGTACAGTATGAACAAAATCAGAAATCAACATGGTAGAATAAACCACAAAAAGAAAGGAAAAGCAGAGCCCCACATGCCTGTTTTAGCATCAACTGATAGCTCCCAGACAAACTTTCTGAACCCTCTTACTGAGAAATAGCAAGTTTGGGGGCTCTTTTTTTTTGAGATTAAATCAACTACCGCATGTCAGATGCACCATCTCACAAAGACCTCCACAGTTTCTCAGCGCAAGGCAATCAGACAGACCTGACAGCTAAAGCTTTCAGAAAGCCGCACCATTCCCACACTGAGCACAAAGCCGATTCCTTTCTGATGACAACAGTCACCGAGAGATCAACATCTCAGGGAGGGAGTTGTTCTCACAGCATCTTTAGTTTCAGCCGTTTCCTTTCTGGCTCCCTAATCCTCAATCATTTCTACTCCTGTAGAAAACACAGGTAAACCTCCACCCAAACCACAGAAAAACATGTGCCCCAAACCACAGTCAGAGCGTTTCTGGCTGGCTGTGCATCTCCAAAATCTTCTCTGTACGCCAGCAACAAAAAAAAAAGAACAGAACAAGAGAAAGATTCAGGTTGCTGCCATATCCACAAAACATGTCTTCCAGCTCCAATTAAACGCTTGAAAGAGAATTTTTTAGATCCACAAGCTTTTGAACAGGGACAGAAGGGACCGCATCGGGGAAAAAGGGGGATGCAACCAGCCGATATCCAGGCAACAGAGAAAAAAATCAACAAGTCGGCGCAGCCCAGCGCGGAGCAAGAGCCGCGCTGAAAGGTGCGGACGTACCTTGTGGAGGTGCCTTTCCTGACATCGCAGATGCTGCATTTGAAGGCTTCGGCGCTGTTCCTGAAGGTGCACACGCTACAATCCCAAAAGCCTTCGTCGGCTGCAGGTTTGGCTTGCCTTTTCGGCCTTGAGGAGGGGGAGGGAGAGGGGAAGCGTGTGTGTGTACGTGTGTGTTTGGGGAGGAGGAGAGAGGCGGCGGGAGGAGGAGGGAGAGGAGGAGGAGGAGGGAGAGAAAGAAAACACACACATGAGAAACCATGTTACAGAGCCCCGAAACCCAGCGCCTGCTCGCACCGCCGCTCCCCCGCGGGGCCGGGAGCAGCCGGCAAACCCCGGCCGGGGCCGGGCCCGGAGAGGTGCGGGGGGCGCCGC
>VZRZ01002544.1:248064-267409 GCA_013398175.1 Climacteris rufus
GGGAGGCCACTCCTGCTCCGTGCCCTGACCTCGGGGACGGGCTCCCGGTGCCCTCACGGATGCCCCGGCTGCCACCTCCGTGAGTTTCCCTCAGGCTCGGGGTCAGGGCACCGGCCCGCACCGAGGAGAAGGTGTTTCGACAGCGCTGCTGCGGTGCTGCTTCCAGAAACGTTCCCATCAATCCCTCAGTGATCCATCGACTCCACCAAGCGCGAGCTGTGCTTCTGCAAAACTCCTGAGGTGGCAAAGCGTGGCGTTCTCAAAAAGCGGCGTTCCCAGAAAGTGGCATTCTCAAAAAGCGGCATTTCCCAAAGAGCTGCAGTCCTGCCCTGAGATTCCCCACGGCCCCTTGGGGCCTGTGGAGGCACTGGCATACAGGCTGGATGGTGCCATGCCAAGGGCGAGCCGGCACTGTCTTTGCTGAGCCCCTTTGTCGTGGGCTGGTTCCTCTGCAGCAGCAGCAGCCAGAGGAGATGGGGGCCACGAGCAGCCGAGAAGGATGGCACAAGGGGCCATGAGTGAAGGCAAAGAAGCTGGTACAGCCTCACGCCTTGCAGAGAAGACATTCTTTCACTGTGCTTTTTCACTTTCTCGGTGGTGACTAAGCCAAACAAACACCTCCCATCAGTAAACAGCAAACTTCATCCCCAGGCAAGGCACAGGGCAGACAGGAGGGACATCTGTGGGCTGTACGGGGCTGTACCTGAGTGTGCTGAGCAGGGCTGCAGGGACAGCTGGAGACAGTCTGAGCGAAGTTAATTTATGGCTGAATACAAGGAGAAAAATTAAGACAATTATTACTTAAAAGCAAACCAACGTAAGTGGCTTAAAGCAGGATGGACACCTCCATGGCAGGAGGCAACATAACCATGTCCTGTGCGTTAAAGCTTCAGCAATCTGGACTCACAAGCCACAGAGGGTTTTTCCCCTCCACCGATGCCCATTTTAACAGTCAAATCATGCTGACATAGCCAACTCCTGTATTTAATAGCTGCATGCAATCCACTTACCCTACCCAGCCTCCCCATCCCCACTCAGGTAATTTAACCCTTGCTGGCACCTCCACCAACCACTTCAATTTCCAGACAGACTTCCAATGACTTTTCTCTACATCACACAAGTTCCCAAACAATACAGCAAGACGCAGACATACTCCAAGGGCAGAGTTAAGGTTGCACAATTATCACATGTAGGAAGTGTCATTTTCCCATTGCATCTGCTGTTTTCCAAACATTTTTGCTCTTTTAGATTACAGCAGTAATGTTTGCTTTGGGAATCTGTGTGGGAACAGGAACTCAGCCGTGCTTGTGGGGTCTGGGAAGCAGAGACCTGGTGTGCAATTGCTACCAGACCTTCATGGCAGTGGAGGGTATGGGGACAAGAACAGCACTGTGTTTGGGGACAAGGTGAGTGGAGAATCTGAGAAGAAGCACAGAAAGGCAGAAAGCACTGAAAATTTGACTCAGGAGGAGATCTAGGTGTGGGCCAACTCCCATTTTCTGCCACAGGTGCTTGCCTTAGCTCCACATAGTTGTGTTGAGCAGAATGACAGCCACAACAGGCACAGAGTAAGTTTTTGTGGAAAAAGCAGGGAGCTGTGGCCCATTTTTAGAAAGCAATTTAGCTCCTCAAAAAAGTTTCAGAGTTGCTGTTTTCATAGCAAAAGTTGTTTTCTTTCCAAAAACCTACTACATCCTTCGTTATCAATTCCCCTGGAAACCTTCCTTCCTCGACAAATAACGCTTTCAACGTCACATGTTAAAAACTTGGCAAGCCAAGAATAGCACGACTTCATTCAATCCCATACATCCATCAGGAGGTGATCATTCCCAGTTTGTTAAACTTTGGGCCAGTTTGGGATCTCCTCCTTCATGGAGGGTTCCAGAGGATCGCTGTGGCCACTGATGGGCTGATCCAGCCAGAGCTTTTGGGATGCTGCATCCTTCCCTGTTGACCCCTCCAGACACCAATGCACCAAAACAGGAGCCACTGGCAGAAGTCAGAAAATACATTCAAACTAAATGACAAGTGCCTAGGTGGGGGTATTTCTTTCACACTCTGGTATGGACACAGTGAGGTACCCTGCTGGCCTCAAAATTCACTGAGACGGCATTGAGCAGTGCACCCCTCTGAGCATTTGGGGATTTTTAGTGGAGTTTGGGCTCTCCTGTCCTCCCAAGGCAACCTTGGGAGAGTTATTTAGCACTTCTCCTTAACTCCAGCAGTCTGGATTTCAAAAGTGTAAGGAGTAAATGTCTAGGTTCACACATGGCACAAGTTTTCACACCAAACTAGTTCCAGCTAAATGGTTTGAACTCCACAGTGATGTTCAGCAGGTGCTAAATCCACCTGAAGGAATTCCCACCCTTGCCTCCAGAAGATGCCATTTTGTCACCGCTGCCAAATGTGTGCTTGTTTGAGAGCACTCTCGGCTGTGACAGGATCCTGTTAACCCACTCCTTTCCACTCTTCCCTCACCACGTTTATTTTAATGACAAAAACCTTGTAAAGAGACACTGGTTGTAGGTGTTCCCAGTGCACAAGAGACACGGCAGTGGGGCAGGCAGGCTCACAGCACAGGCCACAAACCTCTTGGGCCAACCTGGCAGCCACAGCCTCTGCTGGGAGGTCCAGAGGAATTACTTCAGTACATCCTTCACATCAGGTATGGACATGTTGGGATGGAACAGATGGAGCATCTTCCCCCTTTAGCACCAGCTTGGCATCCCCCTCACCCCAATGGCATTGCAGCTACTCCTGCTTCCCTGCCACAGCCCTGAAAAAAGGCACCAGCCCAAACCCATAGTCTGACAGTCCATACCCTCCACAGAGCAACCAGCCTGAGATGCACTCCCAAGATAAACACCCTGTTAGCAGCTTCTTCAGAGCAGTGAGACCTTCAAAACCTGGTGTGATGAGAGTGCAGGGCTAATTCCATGCACCTGGACCATTGGAATAAAAGGATTTAAAAACAAACGGGGACGCTACACCCAGCCAAAGTCAGTATTTGTGCACAGGGTTCAATGCCAAATATAAATATTAACTTCAGCTTCTCAGCCCCCTTGGTCACTGTGGTAAATACACATTTTTGTCATTTTGCATCAGACATGCGTAACTTCTCAGAAGTGACTGCTGCCCTGCACAGCCCGAAGTCTAACCACTAGTAAATGACTTTTCTGTGGACTTAATAAGGAATTTGTTATATAGGAGTTGGAATCAGGCTCAAGACACAGATCTCTCTATTAGTTTAGGCAGAGCTAAAAGGATCAGAAGTGATGCTGCCGCTCTCCGGGGCAGGGAAGTTGCGTATCACCACACAATTAGCACCTTTTAGTAGAAGTGGGTAGAAAGGGAAATTAGTAATTGAGGGCAGAGATGGTGAACCAGCTACACAAGAGCACCTTAACAGCCAGCATTCATTTTGCTGTGTCCTCCCGAAGAGGATTAAATGTGTTTAACCTCCCCAGGTTTCCAGCATGAGGAGAAACTATCCAGGGGTGGAAGAAAAAGAGGCTGTGTGAAAGACAGCAGACTTCACACAAAGCAGCATAATGTTTGCCACACATAAGAGCATCCTTGGCAAAGGAGGCAGGAGCCTGTGCTCAGAAGCCTGGAAGTCTTCACCACAAAATAAAATACCAAACCAGAAAACAAGCATTGCCCAGAGGCACTGGTGGCCAACAAACTGCACCCTCTCTTGCTTTCAAAGCTCAGCGTTTACTGCCATCAGCTTCGGGTGCCGATGCCAGAGAGAAGTCAAGAGGAAACTACTCTTGGAAATCTCACTTAGCACTTGACAACTTCTTTGAATATGTGGCCCAGGCTGAGTTCATACACTTTTTGGGAAAAGCCTTGTGCTAGGGATTCTGTAAACACAGAGCTGGCTGATGGATGGCCCTGGTGCAACACAGAGATTTATGCACGCTCCAGCAAAATGTACTGAATTAACACCATCTTGGATTAATACAGGGGCACTCAGAGACTTTACTGATAATTGTGGGGGGGAAAAAATGATAAGCAAGAGTTACCACACAGTGTTCCATTTTCCAGACTTCAGTAATGAGCTGGATGCAGCATGAGATGGGATACCTTTAGCTGCACTGGGAGCACAAGCTTGGCAAAGTGGGCAAGGGATGAAGCAAGAAGGAGCTGGAGAGATCATTGTAGAGGTCGTCATAAAATTGCCTTGGGATGAACCTTACTTAATATTTTCTTTAGGAAAATAACACTCTAACAAAGGAGGGAGAAGACCTGTCTCAAGTGTGCCACTGGTGTGAGAGCTTCTGGACAGGCTGATGTCAAACGGGGTATAAGAAGAACCAACGAATAGAGACAGGAAAGCATTTAATGCCACTGAGTGGTGCACAAGCAAGATCTTGTTGGAATTCTCCAGACAATTCTCCAGCTGAAGAAAAAAATGCATTCACGCAGAGACAAGCATGGAGAAGAGTTTCTAGGATGGTCAGAGGAATGGGAAACCTCTTTTATGAGAGGAGTCTCTACCAACTCAACTTGTTCAGCCTGGGGAAACAAAGGCTGTGAGGAGATATGACCTCACTAACACTGGGGAAGGAGGCAGTGAAAGAGCTCTTAGACAAGAATGAAGAGCACAACTGATCCATGCTGGACACATGGGCTGGAAACTAGACATCTGTTTCTAACCTTCAGAGGAACAAGGAACAGAAACAGCTTTGCAGAGGGAGGAGCAAAGGCACTCAATGTAAAGATGGACCTTGATCACTTGCAGAAGGAGTCACCCAGCAGAGCAGCTCCCGCAGTCCCTCTGCCCCGTGATCCCACTGCTGTCATCAGTGTCCCATCTCTCCCTCCTCACCCACCCACACCAAACCATCTCATCTGCCTTCTTCCCAGCCAACAGATTTCAGTAGATGTTCTCTCAAGGGAAGGGGAGACACAGAGGGAGAAGAAGTCTTCATCCAGCTTTTGTGCCTAGAAATGGATTTCTCAAACACCCTGAGATTTCCGATTTGCTTCTAAATTTGGTATGTGGGTTTTTTCCTCCCAGAAAACCTAAAACTTCCTGTATTCAGCAAAATAAGGATATTTTTAAAGTTTTCTTTCTTCTTTTAAAATCTATTTTTAGATAGTCTTTCATGGTTTCTTTGGAAAAAAAGTTGTAGAACTGAATTAGCAAGTGATCAAATGCCGACTATCAGGAACTTCAAACAGCAAGCCAAAAACTTTCTATCAGAAACAGCCTGCCGAAGAGCAACGTAGGAGAAAAAGGATCTGAAAGATGAGGAGCAATATGCAAGCAGCAGCCAGTGCCAGGAATCTCCAGGGTCTGTAAACCCTTAAAATGCCAGACAGACTGGAGTTAAAAACAGCCTGAAAGGTAGAGAGGCATAAAATACTCTGCGTGCAACAGTGTTAAATATAAAACTCGGCTGAGTAGAAAAGAAAGCCAACAAAAACTAGAGGCTCTAGCTAAGCATCCTGCATGCTGTACTCTGCAGATAGCAAAGGCTGTGCAATTTAAATCTGTAATCCCTTCCCAAGCAAAGAGGCTTTTGCAACAGCACAATCTGGATGTCACCAGCACATGAATAGGCATCTTGGGACTGATCTGGAGAGCAGAGGTCAAAGTTTGTTGATGTATGTACTTGTCTCCCTAATGGGTCTTATTGATTATTATCCCCAGAAACAAGCAACATCTCCAAATCTGCCTCCCCCTTTGGGCCAGATGCTGGCAACCATGAAAAAGCACCTTCATCTCCTAGGTCCACGCTGTTTGTAGAACACTGAAGCCTGCCATCAGGACAGACACAAAGTTACTGAACAGACTGGTGAAACACAGCATGTGAAAAACAGTCAATAGATCTGTATAGATTTGTGTAACAACTGCATAGCAATGATACATGGGAGCAGTGTCAAAAAGAATTCCTAATAAAATATATTTTTTAAAAATTACGGTAACATGAAGAAAGAAGTCAATATTGCAATTCAATTACCTGAGTTATGCATTGTGGAAGGGCCTAAAGCCCCAGTACAAATAAAGCCAAATTCACACTTGTCCAACCACAGGTATTGCAGCCACGTGTCTTAAATACTGCAGTGAAATAGTCCTATCTGTGACAAAAAAAATGCTGGTAATCCAAGCACAATTTTCTTGTGGCATCTTCACCAGGACAGCAAAAATGGAAAAAGCACAGAAGGATGGGACCAAAAGTATCAGTGCTGTGTTTTCACAGTGAGCAGTGGGATGGCAGCCAGCCAGCACAGTGGTGTGAGCAAAGCCAGCTCAGGTAGGCACTGGGAACGCCCTCGGGTGGAGACTAAGCTTGATAAATAAGCAAGGTAAGGGTGATTATCAGACCTCCTCAACCTTCCTGAGTTTGCAAGGTAGAGCCAGAGAAGGCAGGCTCACTCTAGAGACTTTGGTGCTCCCAATTCTGGCTGCTGCCAGAAAGCTGGAAGTGGGGGAAAAAAACCCATCAACCCTGCCTTGCAGTATTTCAGAATGTCAGAAGCCATCCCATTTGGGTTCAGGTGCAGCTCAGGCAGCAGGGAGGTCCTGGCTCTCTCTGAAGATGTTTGTCCACCTCCATTTGTAGACACAAGGCCACTAAGGCTGGTCCTACTGCTGTGCTGCCTGAGATCTGGCTGGCTGCTCTGTCCATCCTCCTCCTCACCCATCTCCCAGCTTGCAGGCTGAAAAGGGCACAGGAGTTTGGCAGTGCCCCTGGGTTCTCCTGGACAGCAGCAGCCATTCCCCACCAGGGCCTCCTGCTCCTGGCTCTGTGGAACATGCAGTTTGCTAGCAGGGGTGATACAAACCTACTTATCTACCTGCACAGCCTCACTTTGAAAAAGATGGGTCTGCACACCTGAAAAAGCAGAAAAACTTGGGAGTATAAAGCAAAGTATAGACTGTGTCGTCGATATTGAGGCCACAGCACAAACCAGATCAGCAGTAGCTGCGTTTACTCCAGTAGAACTGTAACAACACGATCCCAGCCCCTGTCAGGAATGTTGTTGTTCAATACACATCTAAGTCACAGAACAGCAACAAGCCTGCTGCACACAGTTCTCTTCCAGGTACAGCAAATCTGGCTTGCTCTGGGGCGTGTGAAGGGAGCAGCTCCAGGCAGTCAGAGATGCTGTGCTCTGTGCAGCTGGTGTTAGATTCACCAGCATCTGGTGGGAGTGCAGCTCCTCAGGACTCACCAAAACAACAACAACAACCAAAGCCTCTTTGCTCGTAGAGTACAGCTGAATTCCCTTCCTCCCATTCTCTTAACAGATGTCAGAAGAAAGCATGAATGGCTGCAGCTCTGTGCTCAACTCGCAGCTTTCACACTTGCTGCAGAACTGGCCTTCTGCTTCTGAACCCAGTTCTGGAAGGTGTTGTTTTTTCAAAAGAAAAGTAGATAGAAAGCAAAAAAACAACCCCTTAAAAACTTAATGGCAAACTCCTTCAAAAGAAAACTTGCTTCAAGCCAAAAAACATTTGCCAAGTTTCAACTAAATGTGAAGTTTCATGACGCTGTAATAAACACCTCAATATGGGGGTTTAGAAATAAGAATACTGAAACAACTTTGCTTCAAGCAGTTCAAAAATATATATATAATATATAACTTGTTTTTGTAAAAGAAAAGTCAAACTACCGCAAGGAGACATTTTATGGTGCTTCAGTTATATATACATATAGAAAAAAACTCCAATCAAACACAGAGAATACAAAATGAAAAGCCGTGGATTAATGAGTTGCCCATCATCCCAGTCATGCAGGAGGAAGTAGGCAGGAGCAGGACTCTCCCCAGCACCAGATCATGGGTCTGGATGCTATTGCAGAAGATTAACTGGGAGCACTACAGGAAGGAAGCATTTCCAGAGAGAAGGAAATGCTCTTGCAGAACCTACCTGGCCCTTTTACCTCGTCCAGACTCCAGCCAGGGTTCCCATGGTCTCCGTGACTCTGAGCCCAACGTGTCCTTCCCTGAGCCCCAAGTGGTGCCAGCTGTGGGTCAGAGGGGCTGCAGCAACAGGGAGTGATGGAGTGAGCCATTAAACATTCCTGGGACTGGAAGAGTCTCAATTCCTCACCACTCAGGCTTTTCCTGGTATGCAAGGTGGGATCCCAGGACAGCAGAGCTCTGGGTGGGAGGTGGAAGCACACCCATCTCATCTCAGGGCCGGGTCTGGCTGTTTTGCAGACAGGCGTTGATTTGCCTTGGAATGTACAAAAATGCCCTCAAATCCAATTTAGGCATTAAAGAGAAAAAACCCCACGGGTGCCGTATGGCAGCTTTGCAGCTCTGACGGTGCCTACAGCTCTTGAAGGGACAGAGGTGCTGATCCCAACCCAGCACCGTGGTGCTGCCAACCATAGGCTCCCTGCAGGGATGAGCAGTAGGACTCTGCTGCCAGGGCACCCATGGCCTTAGGCTGGTTTTAATTCCTGCCAGCTCCCTCGTGCTGTCACACACAGGACAGATTGGGAAAGCTGCAGCAGGAGCACAATCCCTGCTTCTGCAGGGAAGAGAGCGTTGTTAGGACTGCAGCCATGAATTAGCTCAACTTGTCCAAATAAAGGGGGGGAAAAGCTACTTATGTTGTTTCCCCAGCCTTGGAGCAATATACTTTCCTAGGATCAATTCATAACAGGTTGTTGTGTTCAGAGCTAAAATTAATCGTGCATCAGGAGAATGAATTAAAACAATGAAGAGCTTCCTGCATTCGTTGCTAAAAAAAATTAATCTTCTGAGAGCTTCCTTTTCTACTTTCCAACTGGCCACCTTGCTTTCATTCAAGGAAAGCCTGAGTAAAAAATGTAAAGCTGCTTCCAGGTGGTTTTGGTTAAAGCAAACAAAGAGCTGTGAATTGTGTCAGAGCCTGGTTTCAAGGCATGGCAGAAGGTGGAGGGTTAGCCAGAAAGAGAGAACCACCACTGCTGAGATACAGCCACTGGCCTAATTAGGTGGAATAGCTATTAGTGATTCCACCTAATTAGATAATTAGATTAATTATCTAATTAACTGAGATTGTTGTTAGACAAAGGCAGGTAGAGCTGTAGAGGTGATAAGGAAGACATCAGGGCAAGGTTACTCTGATTTATATTGATTTCTTTAACAGTTCAAGAACTCCCCTGGTTCCCACATTTATTTACCCAAGTCTTGCTCCTCCAGGGTTGCTTTAAAGTGATTAAAGCAGGGAAGGGAGGGGGTTGTGTTATTTTAAAAATAAAGAGGAGAAAAAAGGAAATGTCACTGCAAGTTTCCCCTCATGCTACTGAAAACTTGGGATTTGGAAGAATGGAGAAACCAAAGGGGTCAGGGGAATGAGAACTGCCTGTGCCTCCCCTCCTTCTTGTGCTTGGCTCTTGCTGAGCATCCTCCCCACAGACCATTTTGGCTATGCAGCATGTTTGTCTTTGGGGAGAGAGACAACATGTGAGCTAATGATGCACCAACACCGGGCGGGAGCTGTGCCTGGCAGATTTTCCTGCGTGGCTGGCTCTGTGCTGGCACTGCTGGTGGGAGCCACGAGCCAATTCAGGAGGCCTGGCTGCGGCAGACAGCGTTGGAGCATCCTGCCCCAGAGAGCCGGCAGGCCTGGGTACCCAGGGCGAGCTCAGGGCGGGTTTGCAGCTTTAATAAGCCCAGACCTCCTCGCTCAGGCGTGAAGATAACATTGTGCCAGGCAGAGCCGGAGCCTCCACTTCCACAATTTCAGCCACCTGCTTTGAATTTCACCACCACGGGCTCAGGCCCACAGGGGAGCCTGAATTTTAGGAGGCACAGAAGGGCACACGACCAAATCAACCATGTCCTTCCTGTCCCACATCTATTGTTAGATGCATCAAGGAATTTGACCCACTTTGGGAGTTTCTGGTGGTTTTTCACATTCCATTTGTCCTTTCTGACTAACATTTTGCACTCGTGTGTCACAGCCCTGGCTCTGCTCCCTGTGGTGGATGCTCAGTTGCTGGAAAAAGATCCAGCTGCAGTATCCCACTGTGTTTAGAGCTTCTAAATGCTGAGTGGATCCAGGACACTACCCACACTAAATTCTGAGGCATCCTCCTTTCTTGCCTCCAGCCTCCTGGTTGAATTTGGACCTTACAGACTTTGCACACTTGCTCACACCAAAAACACAAGCTTTGCAGACTATGACATAATTCTTATAACAAATAACCATCCCAGGCCCATAAAAAAATGCAATCCCATGTGGGCTTTTCCCTGAGCTTTGGAGCTTGTCTGGTCCCTGTTCACACTGCAGAGCACAACAGCATTTAGTGACCTGGTGAGTAGGATGTCCTCAGCACAGGGCTGCCTCTTTGGCTCACCTCCCTGTAGGAATCCTCACACATCAGCCATATGGCAGAAGAAAATGGTTTACACACCTTGTCAAGATCTCAGAGGTGACTTATGGTTTATCTCCTCTAGCTTTGGTTGATCCCACAGCTAAACCAGTCCCTTCCCACAACAAATGCCTCATCATCTCTTTCCCTGACTTCTGCTGCACACCTCTGAGGTTTCTCTTTCCTATGCCCTCCTATCACTTGACTTCTTCATTCAGCCTTAATACCTGTGTATAATAATAGCTTAATAACTTTATAATAGCTTCAGCCTTTCTCCTGGGAGGTACAGAAATAAACCTTTCCTGGTGTCTTTCCTAGTTGCAGACACTACATTAACAGATCCATTGTTGGTCACACCAGAACCATGAGAACTCTCAGCACCCATTGCCCCTGCTCCAGTGTGTGTGCCTTGGCACCCTTTTCAGCAAGATGCTCTTCCAGGCCACAGCAGCATCCCATGGAAAAGCTGCAGGCTGTAAATGCCACACCAGTGCCTTGGGTGCCTTGTGGGTCTGGGCAGGCTGTGCCCTGCCAGGTGTGGTTTATGGGGCTGCCACTCTCCCTTCCTTCACCCCAAAAGCCCCAGAGGCCACAGCCACAATCTCAGGCAGAAGTTGCTCTTTCCTAACAAAACAGCCACGTCTCCATGGGAGCTAAAGGGTTGCAAACACAGACCAGGCACATCCCTGTGAGCTGGCGGCCATCTGGTAAGAGTATTGGAGCGAGTGGCTTTCAAAGCCAGCAGACACTTATTTTGCAGAGTTTTTCCACTGTAGAAAATATCACAAAAATTTCTATTTTGTTGTGTCATCATCCTGGTAACTAAGAGAGATTTTTATCATTTTCAGCAAACTCTGAAACCCATCACAGGCCTTGGGGAAGGAGCTCTCTTCAGCCAGCTGTGGGATGTCCTGCCAGGGAGGAGACGGGTCCCCAGAAACCCTGGAGGGTCACATCACTTCTGGAAAAACTTTCCCCAATGGCTTTGGTCTCCTTGGAAATCTATCACCAGTGTGCTGAGGCTGTCCACCATTATCCAGCAGGATGGAGGGAGACCACAGGCCAAGAGGAATGAATTTAAAGCAGATTTTTAATCCCTATCACAAAATCTGACCGTTCTGCTACTGTTTCATCCAGTTCAACAAGTTTGCAGGAATCAGGCTGCAAGAAATCAGGCAACTTAAAGCTGGAGGGTGATCATCCAGCAGCATTAATGTGCTGATCACTTTTGGTGCTGGAGGGCCCAGGTGGGCAGTTCTTTCATTTTTGAGGGCTTGGAAATCAAGCAGCACATCTCACTTGCATCCCCAGAGCTCAAACCCCAGAGGACAGTAAATCAGGGAGCGGTGCACAGGCAGTGCATTGACACTCCTCAGCATAAATATCAATTTTCACACTGTGGTCAGGTTCTGTAAGTGTGGGGAATTGGTGTGGCAATGGGACTTTAACGAGGTCTGGTTGCGATTAATCCCTTTCTAGGCAGTTCCTCTAAAGGCTCGATGCCTCACAATCACTCAGGAATTATGAGGCTGAAGTGAACTGTAAGGGACCACAGTGAACATATGCATGAAACTGTCCAAGGCTGGAATACAAAGGTACTTGCTGGAAATTATTAAAACAGCACAAAAACATGGAACATACCCAAAATGGAAGGTACGTTGGAATGGGTAAGAAATATCATATTGCAATTAATGCAGTACAGGACAAGGGAGCAAGACAGAGCCTACCTAAGAAAGAGCATTCCAGTGCTGGAGCAAAACCCGTGGCTGAGCCTGGCCACCGTGGTGGGGGACACCCATCCCGGGCTGGGGGAGATAGGAAGCAGCAGCAGCCCCCACAGGGCGAGATAAAGCAGGGCTCTGCAAACAAACTGAAATCAGCCACTCGAGCTCCTGCTCTTACATCATCCATCCTCCTGCTTTACCCCTGCGGCAGAGAAGATTCCCTGCCCAGAAGGCAGCCTGGCCGCTGCCAGAGTAGGCTGGGAAAAGGGAGAGCGAGTTTGCTTTGCAGGGGAAGCAAACACCTTCCCCCATCTCCATCGCTCTGTATCTGCCCGCGGCTGCCGGCAGTGTGGCCCCGCAGGTACGGGAGGCAGCGCTGCCCATCCCATCCCATCCCATCCCATCCCATCCCATCCCATCCCATCCCATCCCATCCCATCCCATCCCATCCCATCCTGCCGGGAATCCCGCTGGGGCTGGCAGTGCCAGCAGCACACGGGCTCTGCTCACCGCTGCTCCAGCCCACGGCCCTGCTGTGCTGCGGGAGGCTGCCAGGGCAGGGACCGCTCCGGAGCCTCTCCAGAGCCATCCCTCCTCTCCATCCTCTCTGCCGTCCCCTTTCCCAGCTGTAGCAGTAACTCGGTACCCTCCTTTCTTCCAGCACTGTCAAGTGCATCCACAGTAAAAGGGCCAAATTCATCCCAGGTGTCCACACAGAGGCTTAGCTGGAGGGACGCTTGGGATGGATTTAGCCCATTACACAGCGTGTTAATCATATTACTGCAGAAATCTGATGCGGTTCCCAAAGCACAAGCCGATGAATCCTCCTGGAGCCCAACAGGCCTCAGAGCCTCGTTCCAGCATGCCAGAGGTTCTTTTATTCATTAATCATATTTGCTTAATAACCTTGTATCTCTCCAGTGGAGGGAACTGCCAGGCTCACATAAGGTAATTGTGGGATGGCTCTTCTGGAGAGCTGGAAGTACTGGCATTTTCAGCCCGTGTGTGTGGCACAGCCCCGGAGTGATTTCCCTCCTCATCCTCAACCACAAAGGCACAGGGAGGGAAGCAAAGCCCTGCAGATGCTTCACACCCTTCTGTCAGTGCTTCTCCCTCAATCTGGCAGCAAAGTTTATGACAGCAAATTTATGATGTTCTGGGTCTGAGCTGCCTCTTGATTGACAAGCCCCCGCCGAGCAGCAGCAGCACGCTTAGTGCAGGTAATTACTGATGATGTCAAGGAAAAAATTGCAGAGAAGATCCTGTACACAGCCTGTTAATTGTAAGTGTTCCTCTCACTAAAAGTTTTGATAGGTGTAATCCATCAAATATGCTTTATGCAACTTTGCAGTGGTTGACTATAGGCCAATTTTATTGCTTTAGAAATCAATGGGGGCTGCACTGTTGGAAGCAGAAGATCCCGTTGGTGTTTCCCCATCTCCTGCATCAGCCCCCAGTGTGCAAGAAGAAGGTGCTGATTCCAGAGCCTGTTTCTCTCTGCTGCTCACTTGCTCCATGAGGTGTCTGCTGCCTAGTCCCAGGAGCATTTTTTAGCTCTTGTACTCTATTAAAGCCTGAGATTAGTGCTCGTGTTGTTCCAGCATGTGGTCTCGCTTTGTAGCTGAGGTTCAGGAACTGCCCTTTGATTAGGCTCACTGAGAATCAAGCTTTTTAAATATCCTCTGATTAGATCACTGGAAATCTTTAACTGGCACATTTTCCAAAGTCTGTGCTGTGTGTATGATGTTTGTTTATCAATCATCCCAGGGCTCTCCATCCCTCAACACACCCATTTCCATACAACATTGCCTGGGTGTCAGTGCCAGAGCAAGGCAGAGTGACACCCCGCTACAACCCCCCATCCCCAACGCATTTTTCCCCCACTGATTTTCAGGGAAAAGATTGTCACCTGGCAAATGCTGTAGCTGGAGCTAATGGAAGAAGTGATATATTTGATTGCTCATTCCCTATTCAGTGTTGTCCACCTCACCCACAACTCAACCCCAGCAGATGATGCACCATCTCTTGAAGGGCCAGGAGCTTGTGGGGTGCAGGCAGTGCCCACAGGGAGCATCTGGCAGCTGCTGTGTCCTCCTCTTCTTCTTCCCACCTGAGGAGCGGTTTCACATCAGCAGGCTCATGGATGCAGTTAAACTGCAGCCTGGACCAGTTTTAAATGAAGCCCAGATGGGACCTCTCCTTCTTCCAGGGGGTGGTAAATCCACTTCAAATCCCACCGACCTCAGAGATGTTGGGTAAGGCCCTCAGCCTGGCAAGGTGCAGCCTTTACCTGGCTGCCAGCACTGCCTGTGAATCCCTCCCGTGATGGACTGCCTTCATTCCCAGTTTACAGATGGCAAAATGAGAGGGCACAGGCAGCCAGGGACAGGCAGAACACACACACATGAGGGGTGCTGCTGGGGGCACAGCCAAACCCTGCTGGGCTGCTCCTCCTTGGCTCATCCCGGTGGAGCAGCACGGGAGTGATGCTGACAGAGGGCGACGGGAATGTCAGTGCTGTTCCCATCAGCAGCACGGGGGAAACAGGGAAGGCATATGTGTGTGGAACCGTGTCCCTCTTCTGTCTGAAAGCACTTCCTGAGTCCTCGATCTGGAAATAGAAAATCAGGGACCTGCAGGCACGTGTGGTGGGAAAGAACCTGGAAAATTCCCCTGAAAAGCTTTTAAAGAGCAAAGGAAAAGCCAACACCCTCTCAAGACAAGGAGACTAAAAAGTGCCTCGGCTATTGGGAACAGCCACAAATACAGGCTGGTTCTGGCAGAGTCATGATATTGTTTAATAACATTGCTGGAAAGATGATTGCATAGTTTGAAAGCAAACTTAATAGGTTGGTTCTGAAGTTACAGGATTAGGAGAAAGCAGACTAGTCTCCTCTGTATGTTAATGGCTGAACCAATGTATTAGAGCAAGAATCTCACTTGGTCTAACTGTATAAACCTGCTCGATATTTCAGCAGAGAGATATTTTTGCTTTGGTTCTCACAGAGAAAAATACACTCATTTATTTCCCCGAAATACCATATTATGATGGATGCAACTGCCAAGTTATAGCTAATGGATGTAACATGATGGAAAACATCATTATTTAGGTGTGGGAAATTGTTCTTTAGGAATCCAGTGTCTGTAGCAAACCTGCACTCCTTGAACCTCAATTCCACAACGCATTTTCAGATGTGGATTTTAAGTGACTGTTTCTAATTAGCGTATCACAGAGCCCTGTCAAAATACCTTTTGGTGAATGGCAATAACGTGTGCACAGGATTTTAAATCACATCTAGAGAGCAGCTGTGGAGCTCGACGCTTGGCTGAGCAGCAAGAACACAAACGTGGTGGCCTTCCCCAGCACTCGTGAGTGCTGCTGCTCCTGTGTTCCCCCACGTCCTCTCACAGGGAAGGTGCCTGGGGACGTGGCAGCTGGCACTGCAGATCAGGCTGGTATCATGACATCTGCAAGATGCTTCTTCCAAGAGCCCT
Organism: Climacteris rufus; assembly: GCA_013398175.1. Classification (NCBI taxonomy): domain Eukaryota; kingdom Metazoa; phylum Chordata; class Aves; order Passeriformes; family Climacteridae; genus Climacteris; species Climacteris rufus. The sequence continues at coordinate 263,609 of VZRZ01002544.1, forward strand.
GCAGCTCCCCAGGGCCCTGCAGCTCCCATCTCCCAGCACGGGTACCCAAGGGCCACGCTGTGGGGGTGAGATGCCTGGCACTGCTCAGAGACATTCCCAGCTGCACAGGGAAACTGGGAGCTCCCCAGTGACACATGGCACAGGAGGAAGGCGTTTTCTACTATTTCCCACAGGAAAATGAAAAGGAGTGATCAAGGAATGCGACTGGTGGGTACAGAAACACACCCAAGCATTCCAGCTGGTGCACAGAAAATTCATCCCTGGTTTGGGATTTCCCCTTGCTGCCCAGAGTGATGGAGGCAGCCTGGTGTAACACCTGAGGAGAGCTGCTCTCTGCCCAGTGGGGCTCCAGAACCAGCCTGTGCTGAGCTTTCTTTGGCCATCTATTCACAGTCCAGCTGTAATGCCCCATAACACTGCCCAGCCCAAGTGACACAGATCACGGATCAGTGGGCCCAGCAGCCCCAGCCCAAACACACTCACAGCTTAGACAGCTCTCCCCTGCAGCAGGAGAAACCCCTCTTTGCTCCCCGGCAAGGGCACACACACAAACATTTGCAGCTGGCTCCCATCAGCTGCACAGAGGCGAGTGCTTCAGGTGTTTGATAAATGCTCCTTGCTTCCTATTAATGCTTCTGCTGTGTATCAAAAGAGGCATTAAACCTGCCCCTCCAGCCCGGGCAGGGGCACTCCTGGCGGTTTCGGCTGTGCTGGAATAACACGCTTTGCTGCTTCAGCGCTCCTTGTGCTCCTGGAGGTGTGCAGGCAACTCCCACTGCAGCCAGGCTGTCCAAGGGAAGGGTTTCTGAGCGCTCTGTGGGTGCCTCAGCCAGTCTGAGAGGTGCCAGCATCCAAAGGCTGGGAGCTTTGGGATGCTGCCAGATCATCCCATGCTCAAAGAGGAGGGAGACTCCAGCTGCAGTTATGTGGGCTGAGCCCTTCTGGTCACTCAGGCTTGGCTGGCACCAGAGGAACCACCAGACCTGGCTCTTACCAGCTCTGCTACCATTGAAAAGGCACTGGCAACACTGTCTCTCATTAGCTGATTGGAAAATTAATGCTAATCACCTTGCACCAAACCCCCATCTCCAGCAGTTTTGTGATGGTCGCTCTCTTGTGCACAGTCCTCTTCAGCTTCTCCAAATTGCCCTGAAAAGCCTGGTCCATGCACAGCCTCAATGACCACAGCACAAAAGAATGAAGCAGCAGTAATTATTTTTTTAGAATCCAAATCTTAGATCATTTCTAGCACCCACTATACAGTTTTAAGCGCTTGGCAAAGTCCTGACTGCCAGAGGAAAATGCACCATGCTGGATCCAAGAGCCCAAGAAGGGAGGCTGCTGCTGCTCCATGCCCTGAGCACATGCACAGTCTAGAGCACATATATATGTTTATCTATATAATTATGTACATGGCTGGCCACACACACCACAGGCAGGCACTCACACAAAGGGAGCCAGCACCGATGGCCTCATCCTGCTCCCCTCTCTGGCTGGACAGGGTGGAATTGCACTGGTAGCAATACAGGGTAGCCCATGGACCCCTTCGCCTGCCTGCAGCGACCCCATCCCTGCACAAACCTTGCCAGGGAAGCTGTCATGCTGGGAGCCAGCAGAATCATACAATCACAGAATGGTTTGGATTGGAAGGGACCTTAAAATCCTGTAGTTCCAAACCCCCTGCCACGGGCAGGGACACCTTCCAGCAGCCCAGGCATGCAAAGGCTCAGTCGGTGCACGAGCCAGCACACGGCCCCTGGAGTCATCCTCGTTAGAGCTGGTACCTGTTGCAGAGCCAGGCTGGAGGGAATTGCATTAGGCTGTTTATGGATGAGAGCAGAGCTGCAGGGAGGAGGAGGAGGATGGGAAGGAGGAGGAGAGGGAGGAGGAGGAGAGCTGTGCCGCAGCCGCCGCTGCTCACCAAGCAGGGCCGGCCATCCCAAGGGGCAGCTGGGGAGCCACGGCCACTTCCCAGGGCTGCAGCCCCCACATGGAGCCAGACCCCGCAAACAGCCCTGGTGGGGAGGGTCCCTGCCCCAAATGAGCAAGGACACCCCTGCAGCAGCCCCAGCACACGGGTCAGGGCATTGTTCCGGCCACGCTGTTCTCCGGCTGGCGCGCGCCGAGGGCCTGCAGCTGCTGGGGGTTTTGTTTGGCTTTTTCTCTTTTCTCTTTCATGGCTGGGAGCTTATTGTGCATTTCCAAGAGCAACCGGGTGACCCAGGTGATAATTCAGCTGCCACTGGGCCTGGCACCAGCACAACTTGGACAGGTTTCAGACACCTGGCATCGAGCAGGGAGGGAGGGAGGGACACAAAGGGATCGATACCCTCTGCCCCCAAGGCAAACAAATGGCATCGATTAACTGCAGAGGCCACGGAGACTTGCAGGAATTATCTGGGATTCAGCAGGTCTCACAGAGACAAACTCCTCCACGTGTTTCTCTCCATAGGGAAGCGGTTCAACACCCCCTGTGCCTCCTCCCCCGAGCAGTGCCGTGGGGTCAGTCCCCACTTGCTCCATCTCTCAAATGTCCCAAACCTTCCAGGAGCACACACAAGGGCAAGAGGACCCAGAAACCTGCCAGCCCCCTGGGATCACTCCTCGGAGGAGACAAACATTAAGTTAAAAACCAGGGGGTTTTTTTCTGCAAAGACAAACAAAGCAGTTGCAGGGTTTGGAGACAGATGTGCAGAGAGAAGCAATCCATGCCTGGAGCTGCCAACGCCTCGTTTCAGCTCCAAGGCATCCTCTGTGTGAAGCAGCTGAGCGGCTGCTGGGAGCACAGGCTGGGTCCTGTTTATCTGGGAATGGGTCTTGGTCCAGGGTCTTTACAAACACATTCAGCTCCTGGGGTTCAGCTCCGTCTCAGATTCCCCCCTCCACCCTCCCCTTCCCCACGGTCCCTCCCAGCATTTCCTGCAATTCATGACTCCAAGCTTGATGGAGGTCAGGAGTTTACACTTTTCTCCAAACTAGTCCCTCTGAACTGAGTTCCCCTCCAAATTTTGGAGGTGCTGACATTCCCCTGGCAGGGCTCGGTGGGACCTCCCAGCCAGGCGATGAGGAAAGCTCCCCCAGGTCTCAGCACTGGCCTGTCACAGCCCCTGCAAGGGGGACACAAACCCCCATCCTCCCCAGAGCACTGGCAGCTTGATGCTGCTCTTGGTTTGCCCCAGGGGCTTTCCCCCAGAGCTGCTGTGCTCCCGCTGCCTTTTCCTCTCCTCTCCCTTCACCCTTGCACTGCTCTTCTTGCTGCCCAGCTTGATACTCAGCCAGCGAGGACATAAGCCACTGATAAAAGGCTTTTATTTATTATTCAGCCATCTCCAGGGTTTTGGTGCCACAATGCATTACCCTACTTCCCATATCCATTATTTATTTCCTGGTTCAACACAGGTAAAGCTAAAGTGAATGTGAAAGATGTTTGAAGCCCATACACAAAAGATTAATCCAGCCCAGCTTCCCCAAGCTGAAATCCCTTCTCTGCTCAAAACTCAGACTAAAGATGAAATCCTGCTCCTGCTGAAGTCAAAGAGAGTTTTTAATAATGGATTTCAAGGGCTCAAAGCCTTCACAGGTATCTGAGGGAGGAGTGGTCCTGGATGCAGGCATCCCCTCCCAGGCAGCCCAAAGAGGCTCTGCCCCAGCTCCCCTCTGTTTTGGGGCAGGGCTGCCCTCACCATCTCCCACACAAATGGTTCTGGGCTCCCAGGCAGCTCTGGCACCAGTGCTGTGAGACCAAAACATCTTGGGACCTTGCTGCTTTTTTCTCTTTTCTTTTCTTTTCTTTTTTTTTTT
>VZRZ01002544.1:267440-282351 GCA_013398175.1 Climacteris rufus
TTTTTTTTTTTTTTTCTTTTGGCATTGAGCGTTCGAAGGGAAGCAAATTCAGGAACCGGAGATGTTCCCGAGCCCTGGGGTCACAGCCTCACTGCCATCTGCAGAGGAAGCAATCGAATTTCACCTCAAGCCCCGTGAAGCCCAGGCTGGTGCCAGGGCCACCCCTGCAGGATTCCTGCCCTGCTCCCAGCTCCCCGGGATGCCCAGGGCTGGCACCCGCTCTGGGCACCGTGCTGAGCTCCCCTGGCAGCATTTCTTCAGAGAACAACAGGATTTCTTCGGATAAACTGTGTCTGCAGGAAGGAGGGGGAGAAATTTGATCCTCCACACCTCGGTCCCAGGGGGAGAGTGAAGAAAGATCAGCTGAGATTATTCAGGCATTTATGTTCTGAGGAAAGCCAGCACTACAAGAAAAGGAAAAAAGTCCTGAAATAGGGGGGGAATTAAAAAAAAAAAAAAAAAAAGGAAATGCTCCTTTTTTCCTTTTTTTTTTTTTTTTTGTTAACCCCACTGCAAAGGAAGGCAGAGCTAGTGGGCTTGCAATACTCAGCCTTCAGGAATGTGCTTTGCCATCCCTAGACCTGCACAGGGACATGGAAGGGAACTCCTCAGCACGGGGACACGCTGGTTTCCCTCCCTGCCTTCTCCCAGCCCTTTCCCACTGCTGTCCCACGCCTGGGGCTCCCCAGGCAATGTCCCTGCCAGGCTGGGCTCCAGGGACCCCCCTCTCCGTGTCACCTCCCTGCCTCACCCTGTCCTTGCCTCCGTGCTCTGGTAGCGGCTTTAGAATTCAGACTTCAGGTTTTTGATCCAGGTTCCAGCCGTGCCCAGCAGCAGCAGGATCTGGGAGATGTCCCACAGCTGCTGGCACTGGGCATGAACCTCCCAGGGCCCTCCAGCCCCGTCCTGGCCCCGGCTCGGGGAGCGATGGGTGCCCCTGGGTGGGCAGGGTGGGCTGGTGCTCAGGGTCAGGAGCCGGGCACCAGCTCCCAAAATCCCGGTGCCCCTGGATGGTGCAGCTGCTCATCCAGTTTGCTAACGAAGCGTGGTGGAGGATGGGGAGCTGCTGGGCACCTCTGTTCCCCTCTCCCCGCCCTGCAAGAGCGCAGTCAGGAGAGGATGCTGCCCCTGCCCTGCCCTGCCCTGCCCTGCCCTGCCCTGCCAGCCCCTTCGCTGGGACACAGCCTGCCCAGCCGCCAGCCCCGGGGGGCTGAAACCCCGCTCGGATAGGCGAGATCTCCCAGCCAGCAGTGTTGATACAATGATTACCCTGTTTGTTATGTTAAATACCACTACTTAAACAAGCGGTGCCCTTCAGCCGCTGTTTGGGAGCCCGTGTCAATATTGGCTCGGGAGCAGCAGCAGCAGATAAGCGGAGTGGGTGAGGAGTCCTCTCCCCTGTGCCACAAACAATGCCTCCGCCGTGCCTTTCAAACCTTCTTTGATCACTCCCCACAATTGTCTTGTCATCAGAAGAGGACTGCAGCTCTTTATAAATAAAGGAGCTTTGATGTAACATTGCTACATTTTCTGCTAATAAAATGGCCTCGATTCAGCCCAGCCCTGAGTAAAGCCCATAAATGCTGCTTTTCCCTTCTTAAGAGCACACTTAAGTCCCTCGGAGAGCACGGGAAGGTTCACACATGGCGAATGTGGGGAGGATTCATCACACGCTGCAATTTAACCGTGCACTTAAGTGATTTGCTGAACTGGAGCATTAAATGGGAAGCAGCGATTTCTTTTAACTGCCTATAAATACCGTAAGTTCTTCTCATAGCTGGAGCTACTTTTAATGACTGGTGCTTAGCTACATCGAAGTTTAAAACCCCGTGGAAAAAAAAGGAAAAAAAAAGCCCTGCCTCAGCACATGGCTAACACAAAAGCAACATTTCTTGTCCATATGGAGAACATATTGGCTGAACCCAGCTACGAGGCGACCTTTATCTTCACTCGTGAGATGAGACCAATTAAGGCGGTGGTGGCGATGCTGCCGGTGAGTTATCACTCTCCTTCCTCGGGCAGATAAAGGTCAGGCGTGCGGGGACGCGGCGATGGGATGCTCCAGCAGTGGGATGCTCCTGTACCGGCGATGGGATGCTCCTGCACCCCCGATGGGATGCTCCAGCAGTGGGATGCTCCTGTACCGGCGATGGGATGCTCCAGCAGTGGGATGCTCCTGCTCTGGCAGTGGGATGCTCCTGCACCCCCGATGGGATGCTCCTGCACCCCCGATGGGATGCTCCAGCAGTGGGATGCTCCTGCTCTGGCAGTGGGATGCTCCTGCACCCCCGATGGGATGCTCCAGCAGTGGGATGCTCCTGCACTGGCAGTGGGATGCTCCTGTACCCTCGATGGGATGCTCCAGCAGTGGGATGCTCCTGCACCACCCTGCTCTGCTGTCTGAGACAGCTGAGGATGCCCACAGGCTGCTGCTCCTCGCACGGCCCTGTGGCTAATTTTCAGCTAATTGGGAGATTTTGGACCTCCCTTCCTGAGGAGAGCGTTTTCAGATGCATGTATATATACATATATATATATATAAATGCATCTTACACACCGCGGCACTGAGCAGGGCAGAGCTCCAGCCTGAGCAGCCTGAAGCAAACCCTCCCGCAGCCCCAGGGGTTTGTCTGCCCCGCTGGCAGTGCCATCCCGGCCCGGGCAGGGCTGGGGCACACGGTGCCCTTGGAGCCATCCATCAGCACCGCCGGGTACCACGGCCGGGCCGCGGGGCAGCCGCCTCCCCCCGGGGATGAATTACCGAGCAATAAAGCACGCTCGTCTCAGCAGGAGCCTTTTATGCCCTCCATCAATCAGCAGGCACAAACAGCTCTGTTCCCAGCAGGACTGGTGGAAAGAGAGGCAGAAATGGGTGCACAGGGATCCTGGGATTTATGGGGGTCCCGCTCAGGGTGGGAGTGCTGTGCACCTTTGTACCTGTCTGCCCAAAGTGCCCGGTTGAAAAATTCAGATCAAAAAGTAAAACCCCAAATCTGTCAGGAGGAGCTGGGTCTGGGGCGTGCTGAGGCAGAGGTATTGCAGGTGCAGCTTTGCCATCTGCTCATCTGTTTGATCTCTAATTGATAAAAGAGCATCATGTGGAAAAAACCCCCAGCATTTTGGGATTTGAGGTTTTGGAGGAAGGGAGTTGAATATGTGCGTTTGGGGCTCACAAACCCTTCAGTGGCCATTAGATACCTCAGTGCCTTGTTGAATATGGCCCTAAACATCTGCTTTCCCATTACTTACGATTAGGAGAAAGAGCAAAATCCAAGCTGGCACATCCAAATGCCTGTATCCTAGGCACAAACACCTGGACAGAGAATATCTCCACCTGGTACCTGCTCTCGGGTGAATTTGCATTTTCCTGCTAGGCTTGTTTCTCCAGTGGCGTGGAGTTGCTTTCTGGAGCATCCCAAGCAGCCCACTGCCAGCTCTCTGGGGCAGCCAGCTTCTTGTCCAGACCTTAACCAAAAGGAAATGGCAATAAAACCACAGACCCCAGCTCACTCTTATAGAGAAAAGCTCAGATCCCCGCAACACAAAGTCTGCAAACCTGTTTCACTGGGGTACAAAGGTTCAAAGGAGCCACAGCAGTGTCACATCTGAACCTCGAAGCCCCTGGGGTGGTGCCCCTCACTCCTTGGGCAGAAATGCTGCCCCAGGCGAGCAGCAGAGCAGCACCTCCCTCCCTGTCCCAGTCGGATGCTCCCCCGGCACTGGGAGCACCAGGCTCACTCAGCTCCATGGGATCCCAACATTCACCTTGCTTCCTGCAGGAGATTCTTCAAGGACAGGGATAACAAGGGATAACGGCACAACAAAGTGCCATTCAAGTATTTATGAACGGGCTTTTCCCTGGCTCCAGGTAGCTTCTATAAAGCCATCAGTTTTAATGAGTGTTTTGTTGTTGCCTAATGTTTCAGGATCTTTTATTTTTCCTTGCTCTGCTGGAAAAGTTTTTCTTGCTGTTGTATAGATGTTTTTCCAAGCTAAAAATAGGACTATCTTTTTACCAATCAAGTCTGTCTGGGATTATGTATTCAAAGAGCGTGACATAGAGATGTGGAATAAAGGTTTTATGAATCACAAAATTGAATTCTTTAGGGGCTGGAAGCATTTTTCTGAATAAAACAACAACTTAATGTCCTACGTGTTGTACTTTATGAACTGGGACCTAAACTTATCTTGTACAAAGGAAATTACAGAGGCAATCATGGGAGGTCTTTTATTAGTATTTCTTCTCTCCCCGGCACAGAGTAGAATATGAATTGATTGTCAAAGATTTTTTAAGTGCCTTTGATTGAAGAGATGATCTCTGATAAGCTGCTGGAGGAAAATAGAAGCCAACAGCTGCTCCATTGAACGTGGCTTAGCCCCCAGTGCTGGTGGTTTGCTAAATAACTCCTTTACATTCCCAAACACATCCCTGTGTCCCTGTGCCACACGCACCTCCCGTCCTGTGAGCCTGGGGGTGCCACATTCCGTGGGGTGCAGAAGTTACATGGTGATGCTGGGAGCACACCCAGCTCCTTCCCCATCTCCCCAGCCTGCACGCCCGTGTTTTTCCACAGTGCTCCATCCCTGCTCAAGCTGGGAGAGAGAATCATTCCTCTTTTAGAGCCCAGGAGAGAAAACAAGCCACTAGTTGTCCAGGGCATTGTGTGTAGCAGATAATTAAAACATCAAGTCTGAATCTTTGCTGTTAATGAATTTTGAAGGGGTTGCTGATCCCTGCATAACTCTGCCACGTGTTCCCCCTTGCATCTTCCCCTCACAGCTTATTACGCCAAGCCTTTGTCAGACCCATTTCAGAGCTCTGGAAGCTGCTTATTGCCACTGCCCACACCACACAAACTGCCTTTAATTTAACACCATCACTGCCCATACCACACAAACTGTCTTTAATTTAACACCATCACTGCCCATACCACACAAACTGTCTTTAATTTAACACCATCACTGCCCATACCACACAAACTGTCTTTAATTTAACACCATCACTGCCCATTTTCTTCCCAGGCTGTGCACGGATCACAGCCCGGAGGTGGCCGTCAGGAGGGCACTGTCGGCTCCCCTCCCTGCCCAGCTTTTGCCTCCCCAGTCTGCTAAATGAAGAGAACGAATCTAAATGACCTCCAGCTCACCCAACAAATGCAGGGTGCACATCTGCAACCCCCACCTCTGCACAAGCAGCCCCACACAAGCACAGCTGGAGGGAAGGATGTGCCGGTGGCTCCCGTGCCCAGTCCATGGCAAACAACTCCCTTGGGCACAGCACCAGCCAGATGTGGGAGCAGGGCTGCAGCAGTGGGCACAGCACCAGCCAGATGTGGGAGCAGGGCTGCAGCAGTGGGCACAGCACCATCCAGATGTGGCAGCAGGGCTGCAGCAGTGGGCACAGCATCGGCCAGATGTGGGAGCAGGGCTGCAGCAGTGGCCAGGGCAGCAGCCCCTCGCTCCCTCCTCGCCTGGCTGCAAAGCCTGACCCAACAGAGGAATTTACATCCCACAGCTCTCCTGCAGGAGCTGCCTCAAGGCACCAAAAATCAATCCCCCGCTACAGTTTTATTACTCAGTTCAAAGTGCAGCCAGAAGATGTTGTCCAATGCGGCTGTGCTTTCCTCCTCCTCCCTCCCTTCATGTAAAGGAGGGGAGGAAAATCAAGTTGCTGGCTGCTGTTGGCCCTATGGCTGCCCCGGGCACTCCGAGCTGGCTCAGCAGCACTTCCACACGTGTTGCAGCCTGGTTTCTTGGCAGGCTGCGTTTGATGCTGTCCTGGAAAAAAGGCTCTGAGAAGCTCGCAGGCTCTGCATTTAGCACAAGCAAAGCCTTTTCCAAAGGAAACACTTAAAGGGTTATGCAAGAATAAAGCTAAAAGGGCTTGTAATTAGTCAGAGTTGGGCAGGGGCTAAATTAGCCAAGCAGAGTCATTACCCGCCTGAGATCTTCACTGCAAGGCAGCGGGAGGATGCACACACATCTCCTCGAGCTGCAGAGGCGGGCTGCTAGGAGGTTTTATTTATGCCAGGACACCCCCAATGACCCAAATGGGGCACAGCTGCAAAGCACTGGCCCTGCAGAGCAGCTGCCCCGTCCTGCTGCAGCACAGGATGAGCTGATGGGAAGCAGATAAACCTTCCAAACCACTCTGACCCGGCCTGGCCACATTCTGCAGAGGGTTTCATGCCCTCTGACCTCCCGCACAGCCCACTGACTGCTCTGGGGCAGACAGCAATAAAGCAAAGGATAAACTGGGGGTGCAGCAGCCCAGGGGGGGCTTTGCCTGCTGCCTCCCTCGTTGCCCCAGATGCTGCAGCTTCAAGAATGAGTGGGAAGAAATGGTGGTGGATTTTGACCATCACTCCTGGTGGAGCACTTGCCGAGGCAGAACTGCCTTTTTCCTTCTTCCACAAGGCTCTTTCTGCTGGAAAACATCCCTTGGACGATGCCTGGGATTGAGGGATTGGAGCAGGGAATGCAGAAGATGCCAGGTTGAGCCTGTGCCAGAGATTGTGATCAGGCTGTGCTAGGAGTGTGGCTTTCAGGGAAAGCCCTCTTGCCTGAGGGGAGTGGAACTCTGACCCACTGGGGAGTCCTGAGCAGGAGCAGGGACAGGCAGGGCTCCCCAGGATGTTCTGGCTGGACTCAGAGGCAGTGGGGATCCAGGAGCAGGGACAGGACTGTCCACAGGGGTCAGGTCTGCCCTTACCATGTTTCCGTAGCAGACAGGGAGAGGAGCTGTGTTTGTGCTGTGGGTGGGTGTGAGATTATTGGAGAGATGGAGGGAAACTGAGGCAGCCCTTTCTGCACCACCAGAGTTCCCAAGGTGCTGGAGGAGCATCACTTCAGTGCCCTGGCCCAGACACATCCCTCCCAGTGGATGGGCCTGCCTGTTGCTGGAGGCCAGCCCTGCAGCTCAGGGAGGCACCATACCAGGCCAGGGCTGCCAACAGAGTGGCACAGTGGCTGAGGGACAGCCCCCAGCTCTGCCAGCTGGCACCTGAATGCTGGAGATCCACTCTCCTCCTGAGGTCTCCAAACCACAGAAACAAACGCTTCAGAATTTGTTTTCAGGATGCAATTCCACCATGACTGATACCATAAACATGAAAGCAAACAAGCCCTCCTGCGCCCTCCACGCTGGGAGTGCTGCTGGCCAGGCAGGATCCTGAGCACTGTAGTTATAGCAACAGGCACCGTCCTGATGGCAGCAGCTACACAACTCCCTGCACCAACCTCTGAGCAGCAACAGCCACCCAAACCCCAGGGGCACGGGCGTGGGCATCCCTGGAAATGCTCAAGGCTGGGTTGGACAGGGCTGGGAGCACCCTGGTCTGGTGGAAAGTGTCCCTGCCCGTGGCAGGGGGTTGGAACGAGATGGTCTGACAAGTCCCTTTCAGCCCAGAGCGTTCTGTGGTTCCACGGCACGAGCTCCCTTCCTGCAGCACACCTGCCTCAGGAGCCCTGGGAGCTCCCCAGGCACCTGCACACCGTCACCTGTGGGCACAGACCCCCAAAACAGCAAGCTCCATGTGCCTCCTGTGCTTGCACAGGCACCAGAGCGTTCAATCCACGTTACACAGAACGACTCCAATGCCTGCTGCTGCCCTGGGAGTAAAGCTCTCTTTGGCACCCGGGCTGTGCAGGGTCAGCAAGGCACACTGGAGGCTGTAAATGACACTTTGCTGGTTTTCTCTTCTTCACCACATGCAGCCGGGCTAAAGAGCAGTTCTCTTGCTTACAGCTCAGACGCCCTGCTAGAAAATCAATAGTCATTTGGTGATACTCTGGCACTTGGCTGGCTGCATCACAATGCCTTGGGAACAGCAGCTCCCGTTCGCCAGTCTCCGGAGCAAGCAGAAAGCAGGAAGGGTCAGACTGGCCCTGGGCAGATAATCTGGGGTCATTTGAGCACCACAGTCTGATACATCCATCCAAAACTTCAGGAGTCTCACTGTGTGCCTGTCCAAGGGACTTCCCCAGCCCATGAGGTGGCAGAGAGAAGGCTGGAAAGGTCCCCAGGGTTCCCCACGTCCTCCCCCAGCAGGGCAGTGCAGGTCCCAGTGCTCCCAGCCCAAGCATCCTGAAAGTGCTGGAAAACAGGCAGCACAGCTCACATCAGCCTCACCAGAGCCTTGACAGGTTTACATGTCAGATTTCTCTGAAACACGTCCCAGCTGACAGCAGCAACAGGTATGGCCAGGCATCCCCAGTGTGGAGCGTGGGCACTCAGACCTGCTGTGGCAGGGCTGGGACAGCTCATGGGTCACCCACAGGCTGATCCAGAAAGATACAGGGCACAAAGTGTAGGTACCAGCTTATTTACCTCATCTTGGCTTGTTTACCTCCAGAAACAGAACAGGAATTGCAGAATTCAGTGCTAGAAACAGGATTGCTGCTTCAGGACTGGGGATTGACCCTGGAATTCTGAGCCAGCACAGGACCAGGCTGAAGCAGTGTGATCCTGTTCCCTGGCTTGACCAGGGAGGCAGGAGCAACAAAAGGTGGGAACCAGCCAGGGTTTAAAAATATCAGGAAGTGTAAAATAGCTTGGAGCCTCTTGGAACCAAACCCAAAAGCTGATGGAGCGGATGGCATCTTTGTGTAATGAAGAACGGAAATTGCTCTTTTCTGCAAATCCAGGACAGCACCAGCAGGGCTGGATTTCAGCAGGTTTCAAAGGGCAGCAGACACAGTATTTTTAAATGATAAATAAAATGTAATAGCCCGACCTCAGGAATACAATCGCCTGCTTCCAAAGCTCTCCTGTTCCTTTAATCCTTCTCCATCAGAGCAGATATATGAACTGCCACACAGCCCTGCCACCTCCCCATCTGCACCGGGCAGCGGCAGCACAGGAGCTGCTCGGGGTTCAGCCACACCGGGCAGCAAATCTCTCCCGGAGAGCAGCAGGGGAAGGACATGACTCTTTCCCCTGGGCGCTGTCTGTGATAAGAGGAGAATTAAGACCGCCAATCTATTTCTAATGGAGAGGTTAGGAGAGGGCATTTTGGAAGCAATTGAAAGGTTGGTAAAGGGGCTCAGCCACGAAATGTATGGAGTCTCATTACCTTTTATCTTCCGAGCACATAAAGTTTGCAGAATCTCTGTTTAGGTTAGCAGGAAAGCTCTGCAAGAATTATATATGCTGCCCACAGGCTTATCAAGGAGAGCGAGCTGTGCTCCATCAGGCAGCTTGGGGCTCGGCAGAGATAAAGACAGCCCTGGCCGGCAGTGACTCGGGATAAATCATCCTGTCCTCACGCTGCCATTCGGCCTAACCTCTGCCTGGCCCCTGCAGCCTCTCACGGCTGAGCTGCCAGAGCCAGCACCGCGGAGCTCCTCTGTTTGCAGCGCCCTGGGGCTCTCCCTGCAGCGTGGGAAAGCAGGGAGGGCTCGATGTACAGTGCAGCTCTAAGTGCCCTGCCCTGCACAGCGTGGGGACTGCAGCTCCCATCCGTGCCCCAGCAAAACCAGGGTTTGGATCAGCTGCGTTTCAGGCTCAGTCCCTGAGGGGCAGCTGGGGACCGGGCGCTGGCAATGCCCCTTTTTCTGCAGACAGCCATCAGCAGCTCCATGGGTGTCACTGCCCCTTTTTGCCTTCAACTCTGCTTCCCATCAGGTCCCACAGATTCCATATCCATCAGCCCCCCCAGCAGCTGCTGCTGCACCACTGGACCCCATGGAAACATCTGGCTCCACCACACGCATTTCCCCCCGAGGCCTCCGACAGCCCCAGACCCTCTGTGAGATGCAGAGAACCACATGGGCCAAATGACTGTATGGGCAGGTTTAGGTTGGGTATTGGGAAAACTTCTTCCCTGAAGGGGTGGTCCAGCACTGGAATAGGCTGCCCAGGTCAGTGGTGGAGTCACCATCCCTGGAAGTGTTTGAAGAACGTGTGGATGTGGCACTGGAGGACAAGGGTTAGTGGTGAACACGGTGGTGCTGCGGTCACGGTTGGACTCAAGGATCTCAGAGGGATCTTCTCCAACCTAAACAATTCAGTGATTCCATGACCCTGCCCTATTGCTATGGCAAAGAGGACCTGCTGCAGCCCAAAGCACTGCTGGCAGGGTGTGGAGGGGGGACAGCAGGGCCCGTCCAGGCTGTCAGAGCAGCCCAGACCCACCTGGGTGATGCCACCACCAGCACTTGGGGACTGTCAGAGCCGTGCAGGCAGCACAGAGAGGTCCTCAGGGGCCAGGACCTGCTGCAAATCTTGGGCTGTGCACAGAGAGAGCCACAGCTGCTGCCTGCCATGTGTGTGCCTCCAGAGTGCTGAGGGCACCTGGGGCTGCCACGGCCACCCAGGGAAATTGTCCCTGCCCATGGAGGCAGCAGTGGTTCTGTGGTGCTCAGGAGGCTCAGGCAGAGCTGGCTGGGCTGCTGTGTTTGCCACCAGCCAGTGCCACCAAGGCAGGGGAAGCAGTGATGCACACAACCCTGCTCCCAGCAGACTCGTTGGTTTGTTTAAGCGCCGTATTTACACCCAGAAAAGCAAACTGCCCCCGTGAAAGAGGACAAATTAAAATTCAATTTCATCTATACCGAATAAATGCTCGCGTCAGTGGGAGGATGGTAGAGATATATTGGTACTAGCATAATTCCTGGGCGAATTTTATGGGCCAATTGATAAAAAATATTCTCATGAGAGCAATGCACATTATTTCTAGAGCTTCAGGATTTTACTAGCGAGTCAACACAGGGATGTGTGATTTACACCCTGTGTGCAGAGGGCTACCCCGGCGTGGGGAACACAGGCACAAGTGCTCCATGGGGAATTCTCCCCTGGAATCCAGGCACAACACCTCTGTTTGGAGAAATGACATTCTCAGCCAGGATTTTGTGGGTGTCTTTTGTGGGCCAAGGTGGCTCATGGAGCACACAAGGGATGCTCGTGCAGCCAGGAGATGTGATCACACCTCCAGTGCACTTTCTGTGTGCACAAAGCCCTCCCTTACCCCTGTGCTCTCAAGGGCACAAAGAGTTAAATAAAAGCAAACAAATATGGCTTTTCTGAGCTCTGAGTTTCTGGTTTGAATCCACAAGACTTGTCTGTGGGGAACAGAGCTCATTTAGTTAATTACTGTCATCTACATAGGAAAGAGCACTCAAAACCAGACCTGAAGCTCACAGAAAATCCACCCTGAAACTTGGAAACACAACCTCCCACCCCTGGGAGAAGACATGGCTGTGAGTGGGGGGCTGTGCCAGGAAATATTTATTTGGGCTCAACATCTACCTGTTGGATATTTAGTTAGTTAGTTAGTTAGTTATGCATCTTTGCATTAACACATATCACAGCTCGACCAATGGTTTCTGGCATAAATTTGTAATAAAATAATTCAAGATGGTTAAAAACAAAACAGACTTCATTGCTTCTGACTGTACCAGTCACTATAATCAATTGTGCCATGTTTTAGGCCACTCAGCAGTTTTGTCTCTGCTCATGTCTGTACTAATACAGGTAGCTATTTTATTAAAATCAACTGCAGAATAAGTAAAAATCCAATAGTAGTACTGAACTCTAATTAAAAATAAAAATCTATTGCCATCTTTCTAGATTGAACTGTGTTCATCTTACTTCACAACTTTGTACTCCTGTCAATCAGCTCATCAGGCTTTTTCAGGCATGTAGACAACTCCAGGGGAGGGATGGGGGCCCTGGAGAGACACCCTGGTGATGGTGATACAACCTGAGGACCTGAGCACTGCTTGGGCAGGTTCAGGTAAAAAAGCAGCACTGGATTTTGCTGATTACACCTTGGGTGGCTTGGATTAATCTTACTTTCCAAAAGGCATTTCCCTGGCTGCAGGGTGTTCACCATGAAACAATGATTTTTGGTATTTCTTGGGTATTTTCAACAGCAGGAATAGCTGCTGCATCCCTCAGCCAGACTCCAAATTTAGCATCCTGTGGGAGGCAGCTGGTCACAGTTTGCAGGGCTGCCTTGGGGGCTGCAGCCTTAGCAGCCCTGTGTGTTCTGTCACGAGAGAGCTGAATGTTTGTGAGCTGCTAACATTTGGGTCTGTCAGATCTCAACAAATTGTGCAGGTCCATGTGCAAGGCAGACCCAGCAGCTCAGACACTGAGGATTTCCAGGCTGACCACTGGGTTTGAAATCAGACTCTGCTGCTGTGTCAGCTTCAGCTTCAGTCTGTGTGTTGTATTCTCCCTCTGATCTCCCATCCCTTTCTTTAAATGGCAAGGGTAGCTTCTCAGAGCACCAAAACTGACCCAAACTGTGAGAAGACACAAGGATGTGAGCAGATATTTGCAAATTGCTGAATGAGCAGCAACTGGAGCCTCCAGCAGCAGCACCAAATGGATTTGCTCCAGTTGCCTCCAACACGAATTGCCCACGCTGCCTTGCGGGACTGGGGGCCTTCTCTGGCTCCCCAAACTACAACAAACACACATAAAACATGTCCTAATCAATAATTTATTATACTGAAATGGCAGCATAATTAAGTTACTGGAGGGCTGTGGGCAAATATCTGGTAGCATAAGGTGTGACGGGCTTTTGGCACGAGTTTTATTTAAACACGTTGGATCAATTTGAATCAATCTGACATGTACACACTTCAGGGCATGGCTAGTTTCAAATCAATTAAACTCCTTATGACTTTATGATTAGAAACCTGAGGTTAAAAACATTAATATAAAATCACAGTTTATAAAGTGAAAAGTAAAATCCCAGTGTAACGTTTCGTGAAGATCACAGGAATCATTATATAAGCTTCATTAAACAAACAAGGTAAGAGTAATTAGGCTGCAAATTGAGTACAGTATTTAAAAAAAAGAGAAACTATAATTAGGAGGTGATGGCCACTTAGCCAAAGATAAGGAAATATGGAGAACTGTGCAATTTCAAACAAAAACACAATTGATTTCCTCATGAGATGGTGCTTCCAAATGAACCCTTCAATGACAGAAGCTGGTTCTAGGAAATAGATGCAGGACAAGTGAGGCAAAGAAACTGGTCTGAAACTGGCCTGGAAAGAGAAAAACAAACGACACTGAGCAGCAAGATACATATAGGGCTGGTATAAAATAGTGAATAACATCTGAATTGTATCAGAGCCACAAGTTGTGCTTTGAAGCTGTAGTTCAGCAGAGCATTGAGCAGGTGCTCGGGTCCTCCCTGTGGGGACAAGGCACATCAAAGTCCCTCTAACGTGGACAGGACTGAAATGTGACCATAAGTACCTGGCTGATGAGGAATGAGTTCAAGCTGGGGGCTTGGGACCATTTCTAGGAGAAGATCTGCCAGTAGAGTTTGCCTTCTAGTGCATTTAGTGTAGGAATTGCCACATTCAAACGTGCCACCCCCTACTAAGCCAATCTTAATTTACAGAAATCCCAAGAGAACAAAATCCTTCCAGTGAGCATTCAGTCTGTGGATGGAGCAGGATGGTCTTGCTGCTTGGCACAAATGAGCCAAACAGATCCAAACCATCCCCATCACAACTGCATCCTCCAGCAGATTCAGGCCAGCACAGCCTTCCCAGCACTGTGAGAGAGCCTGTAAGTGATTCTCCTTCAGAAGTATGGATAACTGTGTTGCACAAGCTTTTCTCTGCCCTACCCAAAACATACATGTTAATACAAAAAAACCACTGTGGATGGGACAATGGAAGGGGCTTCCCAGCAGCTCCCTCTCGCTCACAGGACAGGAATCCCTTCCGAGGGCCCTCAGCCAAGTGTGCCAAAGGGAAGGGTCCAAAGGGCTCCGAGTTTTCAGGAGAAGTCAGCAGCCTCAGCGGGCTTTACACGGGGCCCGGTGCCAGCAGATGCTTCCCCGTGTTTGAGCGGGGCTGAACACGAGGCCCACGCACGGCTGTGGGAACTCAACCTTTGCTCACAACCCAGTGCGTGGTTGAGATGCACAGGGCCTGAAGGATAAAGATGTACAATGTGGAGACAAAGAATCATAGAATGGTTTGGGTTGCAAGGGAACCTAGGGGTCATCTAGGACAATCCTAAGGGATTCCAGGCAGGCCCTTCCAGCAGGCCCTGCCGTACAGGCAGCCCAGGTCAGGTGTTGCCCTCTGGGGTGGTGTCACAGGAAACCCAGGCAGCCCAGTGTGACCTGTGTGCCCAGTCCCACAGCCAGGTGAAGAATAATCTTCCCACATTGCAGCCCAGGTGTTTCCAGGCAGTCCAGCCCTGTGTCCTCTCCCCATCCTTCTCCCTGGAGAGCCCCTGCCACCCACCCAGGCTCACACTATCCAGCATCAGATGCTTGTCTGTCTGTCTGTCTGTGGCCAGATGGTTTCACTTCACACATAAAGGCATCTGGCCTCCTCCTCCTCTCTCCTCCAGGCTTGCTGGGGGCTGCAGCACCAGGTCAGGCATTGTCCCCTGCCCAGAGGGGTCTGCAGCAAACACAGGACCTGTTTCACAGCCACCACACCCAGCCAGGCTGGGAGAGCCTCTCAAACCCCACCACAGCATCCCAACAGCTCAACAAATAAGGTATCAAGACTTGAAATAAACCCCAAATCTGCCACTTTGAACTTCTTGGCAACCGGTTCCGAGCCTTTGAAGCTGCATCCCAGTCCCACCTCCCCCCAGTTCAAACGCGGCACGGCCGGCGCGCCTCCATCAGCTGGCCAGCACATTGGGACAGCACAGGGTGGGAGCTGCAGCACCCTGGCAGGACCAGCAGCACCCTGGCAGAACCAGCAGCACCCTGGCAGAACCAGCAGCACCCCAGCAGAGCCAGCAGCACCCCAGCAGAACCAGCAGCTCCCTGGCAGGACCAGCAGCACCCTGGCAGCATCAGCAGCACCCCAGCAGAACCAGCAGCACCCTGGCAGGACCAGCAGCACCCCAGCAGAACCAGCAGCACCCCAGCAGAACCAGCAGCACCCCAGCAGAGCCAGCAGCACCCTGGCAGAA
>VZRZ01002544.1:282395-344370 GCA_013398175.1 Climacteris rufus
GCACCCCAGCAGAACCAGCAGCACCCTGGCAGAGCCAGCAGCACCCTGGCAGCATCAGCAGCACCCTGGCAGGACCAGCAGCACCCCGGCAGAACCAGCAGCACCCTGGCAGCATCAGCAGGGAGCTGTGCCTCAAGGGACATTTGTGGGGAAGGAGCAGCTGGGGCTTTTAGCAGGGAATTAATAAGCAGAAAGAAGGGCTGGGCCAACGTTGTGAGCCCTCAGGCCCCTGGGATCAGACCCTAAAGGCTGAGGTATGTGAGTCAGGCCCCACAGCCGTGACCTTGGCTTAGAGCACAGGGAGGTTTGACTCGCTGCCCGAGCTCGGCTGGGTCCCCGGTGGGTTTTGGTTTGGTTTGCAGGGGTGGGGTGAATCACTTCTCCACGCTTTTCCTCCTGCCTGGAAAGGTGAGAAACTGCTAAAACCCAGAGAAACCCCTGAAGCCGGTGATATTTCCTGTGGCTTTGCTGCAGGCGCCAGAAACCATCTGAGCCCTGGGGAAAGGGCTGTGTGTGTGCAAATGGAGGAGAAAAACTGGTTCTGTCACACAGTGCTGGGGCAGTGGTGTCCGGGTGACACTGTCCGGCCTCCTCCCACAAAGGACGGGACAATGAGCCTCAGGTTGGACTCGGGGCACTCACAGGGACCCCCCAATTTGGCTGTGCCAGCACAGGGGTCTGGAGTGGGGAGTGGGATGGGAAGGGGAGCTGGGAAGGGAAGGTTTTACGAGCTGGCACAGGGCAAGTGGCCAGGGACGCCTGAGCGCTGGCCGGGAGCCAGCACGACGCTCCTGCATTTACGAGGGGACCCGCTGGCTTGCCAGGAAATTACACAACAGTTAAATACTTTATACGCTGAACTAGTTTATTAAGGAACTGCTTGAGATTTTTTCACAGAGGGACCATTTTGGAAATGATGGTGCTGTGAGCGGGAGCCGGCCCCACGGTGCGGCATGGGCTGTGGCACGGTGTGCGGCTCAGTGACACTGCTGCTGTCCCTGTCTCAGGGAACAGGAGCACAGAGTGCAGGGAAAAGATTCCTAAACAGGAGATCTCTCCCAGGAGCCTGCAAGCAAATCCAGAATAGCAAATCCCAACAGGCAGCTATGGCTACACATCAGCAAAGTCATGGCTTCAGCACGGGCTGATAAACCCACAGGGGTTTTAATCTGTGAGTGTGGGCACTGCTGGACAAAAACCACAGCAGGATAAATCCCACAGGGAATAAATGCTTGTTCCATGCCCGAGCCAGGCTGGGGAATGGACACATCCCCACCAGGGCTCCCTGTGCCAGCACCCCTGCCCTGCTGCCCTCTCTGGAGATGGCACCAGACCCCAGTGTGCCTTCTCAGGTCTCCACGAATTTTCCATGCATGCAAACCCGGCCGTGCCTCAGCCTGGCCTCACACACCAGGCAGGATCCAGAGGCTGCCAGGATGGTAAATGCCAGCACAGCAACTAATGAGGAATTATCCCTGCAGGTGAGGAGTGACTCAGGTGCAGACCCCGGGCTCGCAGGTGCCAAAGCCAACACAGATAAATGACAAACAGTAAACCCTGAGACTGGAAATGAAACAATGCACCGAGTGAAAAGGTCACAGTACAGACTGATCAGAAAAGTCATCAAGGATGTTGCAGATAAACAAAGAAAGGAGGCAAAGAATCCCCACACTTTCTTATGGCAGTGAAGGAGCGCTGGGCTCCTGCCTGACACGACGTGCTGGTGGCAGAAGGATTTTGCAGAGGGGCACAACCACAACCAGGGGGTTGCACACTCATTCCTACAACCCACCCAGCCCCAGGGTGCACACAAGATTTCGTCAGTGGCCTCAGGCACAGCAGCAATCGTCTGCAGGAACAGGGAGGGGAGGGTGACTCTGATCAGGAAAATCAGGGAGCCTGTAATGCCAGGGTGGCTCTGACAGGGAGCTCCTCAAAGGAGAGTGTGAAAATTAATCTTAGATTGGATATTACACAGGAAATTTTCTGAGATTGGATATTAGGAAACTGTTCTTCCTTTAAAGGGTTGTCCAGCCCTGGCACAGCTGCCCAGGGCAATGGCAGAGTCCTCATCCCTGGAGGGATTTAAAAGCTGTGTAGATGTGGCACTTGGGGACATGGGCTAGTGGTGGGATTGGCAGTGCTGGGTTGAACAGTTGGACCTGATGGTCTTACAGGTCTTTTCCAACCTAAATGGTTCTGTGGTTCCATGAAAATGTCCCTGCCCACACAAACCACAAACGTGGCCCATGACAGGCAGGCACAGCCACTATCAGGGTAACCACTCTGCACCTCCCAGCGAGGAGCAGCAGAAAATGAGTTTTCTGTGGCCAGAACAACTGTCAGCACAGTGTTTGCATCTCATCCATCACCTCTGCAGAGAATGGGGATGGGGAGTGTGCTGACCTTTCCAGGGAAGCACTGAGTGTCCGCGGGCTGGCCGCTGCTGAGCCGGAACGCGCGGCTCGGCTGTTCCCCCAAAAAAAGGGATGTGTCTCACTGCCCCGGCCTCAAGGGCACAGCAATCATGTCCCTCCAGTACTGCAAGAATCGATTTCCCCTTGGCTTTGCCCAGAATTCACCCTCTCACTGCACAAAGCCTTCTCCCAGCACCTGCTCCCCGGCACTTCCACCCCTCTGCCTTCTGCCTTTGAAGACAAGGTGGTGGGAGGTGCTCATGGAGCTCAGGATGCTCTGCCCTCAGTCCCCTCTAATCCTGGACACTCCAGGCACACACAGTCCAGTGGGCACTAGATCATGTACAACTGCTGGGGTGTCACCAGCAAGGATGTGGCAAGCAGCAGCTATGGCCACTCACCCATGAAATGTAAATTTAATGTAACTATTTGCAATGTAAAGTGCTTTGCACTTTGAAAAATACGCTATTATTTGTGCCTTTTATTGGAGAGAAGGGGAAAAATATATTCAGAAACAGTCTCTTGTGCATGTTCAGTTCTTTCTGCATCCAGAGTTATGGAGTTTATATTGAAATTTAGCAGCTGTGGGATCTGTGGACCAACAGTGCCATCACCACTAAATCATCTCATATTTAGCTAATGCCCTTCATCGCTCGCACTCGCTGCAAAAGCTACATCTAGAATAGAAAATTACCTGCCAGGCTCCCAGCACACTGGTCAGGAAAATTCCTCCTTCCTTCAGTTCCTCCAAAATGCATCATCCCAATAATACCAACAATGTGTTTATAAATATTTCAGGACCAGTGAGTTTATTCTTAGGCAGTAATAATATTTTCCCAAGAGTCTTCTTTTTATTTTTTTTTTTTTGTGGTTTTCATTCCCTTTACCAAAAGTGTCCACCTCAAAACAGTGAAATGCACTGTGAAGGAATAAATATAAATGCATTAAAGAACATCTAATCCACCACAGTCCCAATTGAAATATTTTATTCTATTTAAAATTATGATAAAGACTTAACTTTCTAGTTAATATCACCTTAAGAAGCTGGGTTTTTAAACTGTACATCTTTAGATACTAACAAAGCAAGAAAATAAAGATTCACAAACAGAAATGTTTTAATTAATTCAAAACAGTGTGGGTGGGTTTTCTCATTTCTTGACTTTCAAATTCATAGAATCACAGAATCGGAGAATGGTTTGGGTTAGTAGGTACCTTAAAGACCATCTTGATCCAACTCTTGTGGCAGGTGCTGCCAGGGACATTCCTCAGAGCAGAGCCACCCCCAGCCCAGGTGAGCTGCAGGAGTTCCCTGTGCCAGCCTGGGGGCACAGAAAATTAAAGATTGATGATGGTGAGGGAGATTTTCATCATGTAGTGAGGTAACAAGAGGCAGAGAGAAACACTCCTGCGGGCTGCAGTGGAGGGAGTGGTCTTACCTCACACCTCATTACATTTCCAGAAAGCTTCACCTGCTGTCACTGAGCGCTGCTCTAACAGGACCTGGTGGGTTTTTAGGGATTTGCCTTCAGGAGACAGCAAAACTCACACTGAGCACTTCTTTGAGCCACAGCCTTAGTGGTAAGTAATTAAAAAAAAAACAGGAAGAAGAGCAAAATGCAGTAAAAGCTGCAGGGGTGGTTCCCGTCCATTTGCTGCACCACGAAGGACAGACAGACAGGGGAAGGAAGGAAACCTGGAGCAGAGGCATCCCAAAGCCTTATTGCAAGATCTGCAATGCTTCTGGCATGGGAAGACGAGCAACAGAGTGCTGTGGGCAGCAGAGAACGATTGTGAATTATTACCACCATTTTCTGGCTTAAATCAGTGTAAACTGGGAGTTACCAAGGTAAAACCTAAAGTACCAACTAAGCAAGAGAAATATCCATCCCAGAAAGCCAGATTGTGCTGAAATGATCCCAGACATGAGGATACCTGCCCAGTTTCCTCCCTGGGTGCAGAGATGACACATTGGCAGCCGCAGGGGTTTGGGACAGGGCAGGCTGGGCTTGGGGAGACCCTGCTCAGGACCCACTGTTTCACCCCCCAGTGCCTCCCAGTGCCCCCAGCAGAGCTGTTGTGTGCAGGGACTGGGGGTTCAGACATCCAGTGCTCGTGTAGGACCTTGCAAGTGTCCAGGGCAGCTGTCCCCAAGGATGTGGGCAGTGAAACAGTGGAACCACTGGGTCAGGCTCAGCCTCAGCTCCCCTCACCCCCCAGACCCCTGAGCCCTGGAGCTGGGGGATCCCAGCACCTCCATCATCTCCTTCCCAAGCTTCTGCCACTTTTCTGCCCAGTTTTCCTTCTCAGTCAGCACACACAGGGACGGGTTAAAACCTAGAGCCATTTATAGTAATTATGCTGAAGGTTGTCTACAGATAATGCAGCAAATAACACTGGATTTGGAAAAAAAAAAAAGATCACTCTTAGGTCTAATAAAAGCGTTTCAAAGCCCTGGAAGGTTATTTATAGGGTGTGTAAATGTAACTGGAGGGGAGGCAGAGTAAAGGGAGTTCAAAGGGTGTCTGTGAAAAGAAAAAAACCCACTGTGTTATTGACACTGCTTCCTGCTTTCTCACACTCAACAACCTTCTTAAAACAAACTAGAGGAAACAACAACAACAAAAAGCTACTGAGAGCTATTTGAGATTAAATAATACTTTTTGACAGCTGCTAGGAAAGGGACTGGTTCTGCATTCATGCTTACAATAGCATGCTGCTCCCAAGCCTTGCTGGCATTGTAGAAGCATCTGAAAGCCCAGAGGGAGCTGCAGGGTCAGGGCTGGCAGGGACACAGGGATGGCAGGGACAAAGGGATGGCAGGGACACAGGGATGGCAGGGACACAGGGATGGCAGGAGGATAGGGACAGGGATGGCAGGAGGATGGTGCCTGTGGGAAGAGCTGAGCTCTTTCCTGCAGCATCACTGGGCTGAGATGCTCCCACAAGGTTCACCCTTGCACCACCCTCCCCCAGCAGCACCCACAGCTCGTGGGGTATCTCTGTAGGACCAGTGGTTTTCATTGCCCCAGACTGAGGTCACTGCTCTCATCTTGTGAGGACTCCAATTATTTTGGGATGCAGCTCTGGCCTCCCTGCCACGCTTGCTGCCACTGGGTTTTGGTGGGAGACAGCACCAGCTGCTGNGGGATGGCAGGGACAGGGATGGCAGGAGGATAGGGACAGGGATGGCAGGAGGATGGTGCCTGTGGGAAGAGCTGAGCTCTTTCCTGCAGCATCACTGGGCTGAGATGCTCCCACAAGGTTCACCCTTGCACCACCCTCCCCCAGCAGCACCCACAGCTCGTGGGGTATCTCTGTAGGACCAGTGGTTTTCATTGCCCCAGACTGAGGTCACTGCTCTCATCTTGTGAGGACTCCAATTATTTTGGGATGCAGCTCTGGCCTCCCTGCCACGCTTGCTGCCACTGGGTTTTGGTGGGAGACAGCACCAGCTGCTGGGGGCTGCCCACACAGGCTCAGTTCAGGATGTGTGGGAGAGATTTTTCCCAGGAGAATCTTGGCTTTAGGCAGAAATAAAATTGTGCAGTGCCATCGTTTCCTCACGGCTTTGCAGCCCCCGTAGGCTGAACAGGTTAAGAGGAAGCCTCGGGTCTGCCCTGCAGCTCCCAGCTTCTCCAAGGAGCATCTTCCCACTCCTGCTCCTTGGCCATGCCTGGCCCTCAGGAAAGCCACCCCCTGCACCTACAGAAAGCCCTCAGATTTCTCCTTCAGCAGGCTCGCCTGCAAATTCTTCCATAGCATTTTACTTGCAGGATTTTTCCAAACCCAGTGGCTCACCCCTTTTCTTCTGGTATGTCTGGGGAATGGCCAGAAGATCTTTGGCTGGCAAGAAGCCTATGTGAGGTTGTAAAAAATGTTCTCCACTGTAGCAGTAAGAAAAAAAAAAAGAAGTGATGGAGGAGGAAGAGAGTTCAATTCCTTGTGAGAAGCAGGGTGGGGAGGGAGGCACACTGGGATAAGGACAAGGATTACATCCCTTCCATCCATCCAGCCCCAAGAGGGACAGGCAGGCAGGCTCCCTGCTGTGTCCTGAGGTGCCACCTGGAAACTGCCCCAAATCCTCCAGAGGGGACCTTGCTGCTTCCAAAACTCTGCACTGAGTGCTAATGAAGCTGCGAGGATCAGAGGCACAGGGCATGAAATCTTCACTAACACAGATCCTGTGAAGTGCCTTCTTCATCTTCTGCTGTTCCCTTAAAACAAAACCCAAGCAAACCACAGGACACATGGATGGCATTGCTAAAGGGGCAGAGAGCCCCGGGGCCCGCATTCCAAAGGAGGAAATCCTGGCCCAGCCTGTGAGCCCCGGGCTCTGCCCAGGAGCAGCAGCTCAGCCTGGGGTCCATCCCTGGCTGCTCTGGGGCACAGGCAGCTCTGAGCAGCAGGAGCAGCCTTTGGAGGCTTTGGAGGGTTTGGTTTGTGCAGAGCAGCTCAGCCTGGGGTCCATCCCTGCCTGTTTGGGGCACAGGCAGCTCTGAGCAGCAGGAGCAGCCTTTGGAGGCTTTGGTTTGTGCAGAGCAGCTCAGAGGGGAGCGATGCTGGGTGCAGACATCTGAGGCTCCCTGCAAACCCAGCGTGGTGCAGGGGAGCCACGGGCTGGGCTGGCTGTTCCCTCCTGCTGCAGAGAGCAGCCAGCCTGTCGGATATTCATCCATTCTGGTTTAACTATCTTTTCCATTTCTGAACAGCTTCAATTTTCCTGATGTCTCGGGGAATGGTTTATGAGGAAATAGAGCCTTGAGGGTGGACAGATGGAGAAAAATCTCCCTTCTCACCAAATTGATCACTATAATCTTTCATCTGCTCGGCGCAGGCCTGGGCTGCTGGCACGTGGAGGTGCCCCAGCCCTACCTGTGGATCAGCCTGTGCACAGCACAGAGCCCCTGCAGGGAGGCTTGGGAGGAGGATGCACAGCACAAACCCAGACCATTGTTCCTGACAGAAGGAAGAGGAAAGGAGATGGGGGGTTCAGACCTGGGCTCATGAGCAGCCTCAGGGTTTGCCCACAGACAGCACTTGCACAGATTTAATTGCTGCCCTTGCCCCCTCCCTCTGCCGCTGCTGTTCTGGGGCATAAAGAAGTTTCACATCGCTGCTGTTAACAAGGAGAGGAACAGAAACCTGCTGTCCTTGTTATGAAGCACTTGTACAACAACACATCCACGCCACAGGCTGTGACCAAAATGTGGCAGTGCTGGCAGTGAGACACTGAGGGATCTCCAGTGTTGGAAAAGCTCGGGAATGGGTTAAATAAACAGCTTCTGATTTGACACAGATCAACCTGCCTGAGGGCAGAAAAATAGACTGGCAAGGTCTGTTCCTGTCTGGTATTCCCTGATGCAATGACATCACAGATACATTTTTCCCTGCCCAGTCCTGCAAAGTTCTGGGGTTGCTGAAAACGTGACCAGCTCAAGCTGGTGGCAGTGGAAGAAACATCTTCCCTCAATGGGAAACCTTGGTTAGCTGGCATGGAGCAAAAAAATATGAAAGGAACATGCAAGGAACAATCATGATACCCAAAATTCAGCCAGGTCTATAGGGAAGAAGCTGAGCTTACAGCAGCCTGCACATGGTGTAATTCAAGTGCCTGCACCCAGACACTCGGGGTGGAGCCCGGGTGACTCATTTGACCATCACTCTTCTGGTCCCCAGACAGTTTCTCAATCCTCCTCCTGCCCCAGGGCTCACTTTTCACCTCCAGGCTGTCCAAGTTGCTCTGGAGAGCGGCCCCAGCCCACCCAGCTGGCCCAAGCTGCTCAGGGTGGCACCCAGGAGGGCAGGACAATGGCCCAGGGTCCCCAGAGCAGCAGTCAGAGCAGAGCTGGGTGAGCACATCCATGGGAGCCCTGCTGGTCAGGCCATGGGGTGAGGCAGCCTCTGAGCCAGCACCCAGCAGCTCATCCCCACACCCTTCTCTCCTTCGGCTCCAGTTCCTCCCATGACTCTCAATTAACATTTGAGATTTCACTGAATAGCTGGCTGATTTATTTTATTTCCAGGGCCAGTAATTTATGGAAATATATTCTTAAAAATCAAACAGAATGCACTTTACTAATAGATGGGCCATTCTCTGACATTTCGCAGAGTAAATGAGCATTTGTGCCCGGTGGCGTGTTGTCCCATGACTGAACCCCTATAAAGGGCTTCAAAAATATCTATTAGCCAAGCTCATTAGCTTAAATATCATTAAAATAAATTATATTTCTCTACACATAAGCCCCAAAGTGAACACTACTCTCAGTGGTTACAGGTCAAACGCTCACTTACTCTGAGGACTCTGTGCTGCAGATAGAAAGGGTGTTAAAATTAGTTTACACAACTGCAGTGCTACAGAAATGATGTGCCTGTGCCTCACTGATCACTTTAAAAGCATTAACATTGAACATGCAGAATTTTCTTTTCCAGAAAAATCAACTTTAAGATTTCCTGCTGGTTCTGTGAACATTAAAAAGATCTTTACCTTAATTGTTCTGCTTTTTAGATTTATTCATGCATCCATTTCTCCTGTTTAGAGAGCCAGCTTAATGGAATAATTTAAGGTGGGTTTATTTTGGTGCAGCTCAGTTCCTCACATTTCTGGTTTCACTTCAGGGGGGTGGTTTGTTTGTTTTCCCATTAATCAGGCAAAAAATAAACAAAAGTAGCAGCAGCTCCATTGAAGCCACCCCAGCTCAATGGGGCTGATGGAGAGCAGTCCCAGCAGCAGGGCTGATTTACAGCACAGCCCCGCTGGGCTCCTCTGCTCCAGCTCTGCCCCAGCGGCCTCGCTGCCCCTGCAGCCCTTGTCCCCAGGCAGGAGGTGACAATGGGCTCGCTGGGGACCCCAGAGTGCCACCCTCACCCAGCAAACAGGGCAGGGCTGCACAGGGACACCTGGAGACGAGGCAGTGGCAGGGAGGGCACATTCATCCCATAAACCCGGTGGTTTTTGAGGAGCAGAGATGGAGCTCTTGATTTATGTTGTGGTTGGCTTTGCTGAGCTCAGGCTGCCCAAGGGAGCCTGGTTTTCCCTTTCTTGGCATGCCTCAACACTGAATTGTTTCCAAAACTCCAAACAGTTGCATTTGTGTTATTGTAGAGGTTTACAAGGCTGGAGAGGGACTTTTCACGAGGGGTGTAGTGACAGGACAAAGGGAATGGCCTTAAGCTGAATATGGGCAGGTTTAGATCGGATATTAAGAGGAAACTCTTCCCCTGTGAGGGTTGGGATTCCCTGGCACAGTTGCCCAGAGAAGCTGTGGCTGCCCATGGATCCCTGGCAGTGTCCAAGGCCAGTTTGGATGGGGCTTGGAGCAGCCTGGGATGGTGGAAGGTGTCCCTGCCCATGGCAGGGGTGGGATGGGATGGTCTTTAGCATCACTTCCAATCCACTCCGTGGTTCTATGATTTTGGTTAGAATAAGGCAGTTCCCAGGGTGCAGTGGCATCCCCAAGGACACGACTGGGGGTGTGGTTGCAGAGAGGTCACACAAGCCTCGCCGTGCTCTACTCGACCCCACTGCTACGGGAGAACAGATCTGGGGTGGCTCCAACGGCCCCGGGCTGAATTTGCAGAAGTTTGAGTTACTGATGAATAATCCTGTCACGGCACAGCGAGCACGGCAGCCCACAGAGCGATTTCCCAGCCGGCTCCTGACAGGCTGAAGCACCCAGACCTTTTGACCTCGAAAAACACCCTCCCCAAACCGCAGCGGGCCGTACCTGCAACCCAGCCCCGCAGCTGCTCAGCTCAGCCCGGGGCTGCCTCTCAGTCATCTCGGGAGAGAAAGAACAACTTATTCCCCGAGCAATTTCTGTGTTGCTGTGCTCAAGCATCCCCTGAGTTGTATTTTCCTCGTTAGCAGCACCTCGAGAACATTGGTGCCAGTGTCAGAGAAAGGCAGCGCCGGGTGCCCCGTCCGGGCTGTGACAGATTGCTCCGAGAAACAACGCGCTGATTGAGGAGCCGCGCTAATCACGGCAATTGATATAAATTACCGTGTCAGCTACACCGATGCCGCAGTCTGCAGGTTCACACCTCATTAAGCTTCCAAGTGCCAAATGAATCAACAGGGTTCAGCAGAACCGTTCTTAATTAATCGCTGTAGCGATAGGGGGAAAGTAACGGGAAAGGAGAATCAGAAGCCGCGGCGCAGGCGGGCGGGTTTGCGCGGACCGAAACTCTGCTCCGGTTTAGCATCTGAGATGAAACACGCCCACGGACTAATCTCAGCCAGCACAGAATTGCCAGGGGCTGGTTTTGGACTAGGGTGGAGTGAAAATTCAGGCTGGGGATTTGGAGTTTTCCTCGAGTTGCGCGGAGTGCTTTGCATAGAGCTCTCCTGTCGCCTGTGAAATCTCCGGGTTGCGATTTCCCACCCCACCCGCAGCGGGCAGAGGCCAGCGCTGGGCACCTCGGAGCCTCCTGCTGATGGAATTTGCAATTCAGCAGCTTATTTTTAAGCCAGATGTGTCCGTTTTTCCCTGCCTGTAATCCCCAAAGCAGGATGCAAAGTTACCAGCGAGGGAAGAGGCCAGGAAAGCTGTGGTCTCACCTCTGGCAGGGCTCCCAGCCTCCTGCTCCGTGGGCTCTGCCGTGCCAGGCTGCTGGAGGGACACAGAGAGGGACAAAACAGCAGCAGCAGCCACAACAGAGCTTGAAAAGCAAAGAACTGTCCAGGCACGATGGCCTTGTCCTCTGAGGGGGCTTCCCTGCAGCACACGACAGCGCCCGAAAGGCTCAGCAAAGCCTGGAGGTCCTGGAGCTCGAGGAATGCTGAGGAGAGACCAGCACAGCCTGTGGTGATGCCCAAAAGGCTGCCCAAAAACTGAGGCCAGGCAGGAGTAAGGGAATAAAAGGTGGGTATTTATTTGAAGGGCCTTCAAAGGTACATTTAGGGCAGGCAAAGCCCCCTCCTTGGGGCATCACCCAAAATGGACAGCGAGTCACGAGTTCTCCACACTTTTATAGGTTTGGTCCATGTGCATATTAGCATAGATTTACCAATTAAAACTGCAATTTCCCCCTGGCTCCCTTAGCTCGCTCCCCCCCTTTAGAAGTTGGGCCTGGGCAGCCTGAATGTCCTTGGAGGGTGAGCACAGAGTGGCACTGTTCTGTCTATAGAAAACAGCAACCAACGAGATATAAAGCATACATGCCAGACAATGCAGGATTTAAAAAACACAAGGGTTAAAACCTAAGGCAACAGTGGGAGCATGGCTGAGCACAGAGCAGCCTCCACTGGCCCTTCTTGGGGCCTCGCCAGGATGGATGAGGCTCAGCAGAGCAGCACCGCAGCAGCCCCGTGCAGCGGGGGAGCTTTGGGAATCCTCTGCCGCCTTCCCTCGCCTGTTCCGCCAGCCCAAAGCCTCCCTGGAGCTCCATCTGCTCACCACACAGCCTGTAATTGCCTGGGTGATGCCAGGGGCAGCTCAGCACTCAAACCACATTCCCAGCCTCAGATGTCTCCGGGTGTTTGCACTTTCCCCACCGCTGCCACTCCTGTGCCCCTCTGCCCTAATCCATAAAGCTTCCAGCGAGCACTGATATCCCAGGGCCTGGCTGCTCGTAGCTCTCACTGCTCTGTTCAGCATTCTCCAGTGACTCCACATCACCCAGTGACTCCACACCATTCATTAACCTCAGTAAATTGCAAGCAAAATGTAAATGTAAGACAAAAATAGAACATGAACACAGATTTCACCTCCTTCCTCCTGGCAGCTGGGGAGCACCACTGCCTGGCAAGGGAACTTTACTGCTGGCATCTCAAGGGATGTGGGATGCCAGGAGTGTCAGGGAGGTGCCCGTGGTCACTCCAGAAAACAAAGTAATGACTCAAAATTACCCGGCCTCATCCCACATTGTGCCTGGGGTGGGATCCAGTGGAAATAGCCAGCCAATTTCAAGGAACTCAGGGCTGTTTTAAAGCAACATGAGCAGCCAGGAAAAGCTGATACTGCAGCTCCAGCCCTTTCTGCAGGGCCTGGTTGGGTGGGAGCCCGGGGGGAAGGCAGGCATTGATCCCTGAGAGCACCACGCTCACGGCTGGGCATTCCCAGCACAATCCCCTGCATTCCCAGGCTGGGCATTCCCAGCACAATCCCCTGCATTCCCAGGCTGGGCATTCCCAGCACAATCCCCTGCATTCCCAGGCTGGGCATTCCCAGCACAATCCCCTGCATTCCCAGGCTGGGCATTCCCAGCACAATCCCCTGCATTCCCAGGCTGGGCATTCCCAGCACAATCCCCTGCATTCCCAGGCTGGGCATTCCCAGCACAATCCCCTGCATTCCCAGGCTGGGCATTCCCAGCACAATCCCCTGCATTCCCAGGCTGGGCATTCCCAGCACAATCCCCTGCATTCCCAGGCTGGGCATTCCCAGCACAATCCCCTGCATTCCCAGGCTGGGCATTCCCAGCACAATCCCCTGCATTCCCAGGCTGGGCATTCCCAGCACAATCCCCTGCATTCCCAGGCTGGGCATTCCCAGCACAATCCCCTGCATTCCCAGGCTGGGCATTCCCAGCACAATCCCCTGCATTCCCAGGCTGGGCATTCCCAGCACAATCCCCTGCATTCCCAGGCTGGGCATTCCCAGCACAATCCCCTGCATTCCCAGGCTGGGCATTCCCAGCACAATCCCCTGCATTCCCAGGCTGGGCATTCCCAGCACAATCCCCTGCATTCCCAGGCTGGGCATTCCCAGCACAATCCCCTCCATTCCCAGCACAATCCCCTGCATTCCCAACACAATCCCCTGCATTCCCAGGCTGGGCATTCCCAGCACAATCCCCTGCATTCCCAGCACACTCCCCCTGCATTCCCACACACAGACACTGCACCAGGGTCTGCATCACATTATCAGTGAAAATATCTTCCCATGGCTTGCCAAAATCCAACAAATTCTCTTAATGGACTGGTCTGGGCTTTGCCTGCTTCCTCACATTAATTTGAATCACATCTCCTACTGACTTAATACATCATTATTTTCTTTAGTTTCTCTTTTTCCCATAAAAATCTCTAGAAAATTAATAAAACTGACAGTTCTTCAAGCAAAAGTTATCTTAAACCATATTTCTAAGCCTCAGAATTACTGTTCTAGCAACTAGCAGTATTAAAAAAATATATTAATTGCAGCTTGATAAAGTGGTGTTGATAAAGTTGGGTCCAAAAATACTTGTATTATAAATATTTATATTATAGATATTTTGTTCTCCTACACTTATTACTGCAAATCAGTGTGATAACATTTCTGCTCTTGTTTTATTTTAAGGGATTTAAGGTGCAAATTGGAGGATTAGCAATCCAAACAGAATAGCAGGAATACAAACAGGCTCCCAAGCCCATTTGTAAAAGCCAATTGCCAAAGAGTCTCTGTTCATAGGCAGAAGCCCAGCACAGGAAGGCAGGTTCTTGTGTGGAAAGTCTCTTCACACCTTAATTACAGCTCCTGCCAACCACTTCAGCTCTGGAGTGGGATGTTTTCTCTGGTGAGAGGATACCATTAGCACAAGGAGCAGCATCCAGGGAAATCACCTCGCAGGGGGAACTCCTCAGGCTTCTGTTTTTAGCCACTTTGAAAAGCAAATTGATTAACACACACACATCCTTCCCTGCCTGTGCTGGGTTTTCACTGACACCCAACAGCTTTGCAGTTTATAAGCAAAGTGTGATTTCAGACTGTTCATTAGGGTCATTAAGAGCAGGATATTAAGGCTCCACGAGCAGTTTCAGCTGTCAGAATCATGGAATATCCTGAGTTGGAAGGGACCCACAAGGATCATCAAAATGCAGCTCTCCTGGCCCTGCACAGGACACCCCAGGAACCCCACCCTGTGCCTGAGAGCACTGGCCAAACCCACTGTACAGTGCAGGAAAGGCACATCACTGCAATTATTCATAACTCAAATCCTTTGGGATTTGAGAGCATAATCATGTTAGCACCAACATCTTCTTGGAACAGAGACTTATCCCAGTGTTTAGGCAGTGCTGTTCTCCTGGCTCTCTGAGACTGATGGAGTTTGCATCTGAAGGTAAAAGGCTGGTGGCCCATGCCAGATCCTTGTCTAACCCTTCAGAGCGTGGATAAAGGACTGGAGCTGTGCCAGGCACCTCCCTTCAGTTTCCCAGCTCCTGCACATGATGCTCACAGCCCTGATACAGCCCGTGGGGTGAAGCTGGACTCCTCCCCACAGCACCACAGGCTCACCTGGACACAGGCCTGTGTAACTCCTCACACAGCTGCTCCATGGTGCAGAAGCCCAGAAAAAAGAGCTAAGACAACTTAAAACACAACAGGATGACGAGGTAAAGTCATGCCTTTAACTTTAACTTCGATGGTCTTCCCCTCCAAGTGCCTTATTCCACTGTAATTATGGTACAGGAGCTGTGTGTTGCTCCTTACCACGGCACACAACAGGTTCTGGGCAGGTTTTATCCCTCAGGTATTTTCCAGTTGGACTGACAGAGTGATTTGATGAATGCCCTGCTGGCAGCAACAGGAGCCAGCAGGAGAAGGAGCAGCACGTTCCCCTGTTGGCATCCCTGATCCATCAGCAATCCGGGAGCGGGACAGGGAGCAGCAGCTGTGGAGGAGCAAAGCTCCTTGCTCAAGACAGCAACACTGACAGCAAACTCATCCCGTGCTCTCCTGCTGCTCCCTGCACCGGCTCCCACAGCCCTGAGCAACTTCTCCCTAAATCCACAGCACAAAGCAACGCCCTCGCTCTTTGGAACATCATCCCTGGAACCCAGATCCACAGCTCGGATGCTTTGACCTTGCCTGCTGCACTTCCACGTTCAGATTTCAAAATTAATCATCTAATTCCAGGTAAGTGCTTTTAAATTCGGCCGAATGGGGCATGAATCTTGCTGAATGGGAACTGCAGGTCTCTGCAGTGAGAAAGATGAAGCGCCGCTGCTCTCCCCGTTTGGTTTCCAGGCTCCAGTTGCAATTGCCTGCTCTAATTGGAGAAGGGAGGGCTCGCTGCAGGGTAATTAAGCAGGTGGGGAGCTCAGGAGAGCCCCTGCCAGCACCTGGCAGTGGGATTTCCCTTGCAGAGGCACCTGCACGCCGTGGCAATTCCTTCTCTCCATTCCCCACTCAATCCCGGCAGCTCGCAGGAACAGATGGAGCGATCGCCCCCTCCCCTCCCAGCACAGACCCCTGCTGCTACCCAGCCACTCCTGCTCTTGTAATACACATAATTAGGCAAATCAATGGACAATGCAGCATATTAGAGGAGGTGGAGTTACATCAAGGCAAAACACGAATCCCAATTTATTTGCTGCAGGAAATGGGACGTTTCTGCGTAATTGCCCAAAATTGCGGGCAGGAGGTGCAGGGGGATGGCAGCCCTGGCAGGTAGGGTGCTGCCAGCAGGGCACTGCCTGCAGTGGTTGGAGCACAGCTGAGGGGAATTCGGCCCCATCTCGATACACGGCTGATTTATGCTTTAAACATCTCATTACCATGTATGAGATATACTCCCCAATCTCTCACACATCCATAATTAGGAGGATGTTTACAGCCATTCACCCCGCCGCTGACTCCGGCCCAAAACTGGAGGTTGCACAATGCTGGTTGCAAGCAGCAGCCATCCCTGCCCTCCCCGGGAAGCCAAGGCCTGCGTGGCAGGGCCAAGCACACACAGCTGCTGGCTCCTGCCAAACCTGGCTGCTGAACCCTCCCCTGCCCTGGCTCCCCAGGCCCAGCTTGGTTTGAGGTCAGCGCTGGCTCAGCGCTCCCTCCTCTCCTCTGCTTCTTCAGCCCTTGCAGCTCCCACCACGTGGAAAGCAGGGCATGGTGAGGTATCACCATATCTGAAGAGCAGAATAGGAAAAAAAAAATTAAAAAAAAATATATATTGACATAAAGAGCAGGTGTGCTGCGGACAAGCATCCTGTGAACAGAGGTGGGACCTCCTGGAGCAGGGTAACACTCAGAAAGGGGGGTTCTACGTGGAGAAGAGGGGTACAAGCCAAATCAGCCATGAGTGAGAGTGGCTTTTACATTTCTAGGTGCTTCAAGAAAGGTGATCTCCCTGCCAGGAGGAAGCAGCAGGGGTCTGTCTCCAGTGCTGGGAAGTCTCACACACACAGTGGGTTTTATCCTGGTCTGGGACTCAAGCTGTGCCCCAGCAGTGCCTGAGGACAGGACCTCTCCCAGCCCTCCACCAAAGTCCTGTTCAGGTGGTGCTGAGGCCTCAGATGCCCTGGGCAGAGGGCTCAGAGGTTTTCATGGAGGTGCTGATACACAGAGGCCAAGCTTTCAGACAGGTCCTTTTGTTAAATTCTTAAGAGGTTTCTCAGGATCTAGTTTTGGCCAAGTTTGTCAAATTTTCAGGGATTCAGAGGAGCAGTGACTCCAGCTGGTGTGGGTGAACACCACAGCTCTCAGGGCACTGTCACCCTTGAGTCACTTGGATACTGATACACAGAAAGGTATTTAAGAACACATCAGAAATGGTGGATTTAGCTTCTCATCCTTGCTCAGCACAAGTCAGTAGTAAATAAAGTCTCCAATGTCAGATGTGAGTTTTATTCCTTTTTACTATTTCTGTGTTCTCTTTCCAAAGTCTGGACCTCCCTGAGTTAGGCCTGAGTTACCTCTGTGAAACCAGGGAGAATGATTTCCAGAGTCACTCAGAACAGCACCAGCAAAGAGAGGAAGAGGCCACAGTCCTGGGGTCACTGGGGAGTAATGTTATCCCCTACTGACCTTACTGGTTTCTAAACCTGAAGCTTTTTACCCTTTTCCATGCTAGTCACTGCTCCCACAGAAATGCCCTGCTCTTGGACCAGAGCTGTCCTTCAGAGCTCTGCCCTCACCTAAGGGACACAGATCTTGGTTTTGTTGCCAGGTATCCTCCAAAGCAGCAGCTCTGCTCCGTTGGTGCTGTACTGTGGCTTGTGAAAATGAGAATTCAATGAAATGCAAGCCAACATTACCAAGCACATTCTGGATCTGATCTCAGTCAGGTCTCCAAATTCAGCATTTGTCGAAGCAGGACTGTCACTTCTCCAAAACCCAAGGATATGAAGATAGCATGATTTATGGGTACCACAATACTACAAACCCCAGTTGTTGTGTCAGTGCAAAACCACGCCTCATGTGCCCACAGAACCACAGGCTGCAGCCCACGGCCCACTGAACAGGGGAGGCACAGACCCACAGCAGGCTCAGAAAACCCTTGGGTGGCTCAGACAGCTGACACCAGCATCTGTTTGTGTGCTGGACAGGTAAAAACATCACCCAGGGCTGCAGTGCTGAAGGGAAGGGCCCCAGGTCACAGCAGCTGGCCCTGGGGGCTCACCCTGCTCCTGCAGCCACCCCAGGGCGGGGGTCCCAGGTGCCACCACAGCCACTCCACATCCATTTTCTCCTGGCAGCTTATCTCCTCCGGCTCTGGAGCGCATCCTTCCTTATCTGGGAGACAAATGGCCTCGGCGGAGGGCTCTGAACAGCAGAGCCATTTATCTGCTTGACATGTGTTTCCCTGTTTGTTTGCTGCAGCCTTGAGCCGAGGCTGGGCTGTGGCACTGCTGGAGGGGCACCCGGCCCTTCCCTCAGGGCTGACAATCAATTCCTTTGCCATATTTATCATTTATTGCACTAAATCAACTTTCATCGATGCTTTCTTGTTGTCATGTGGAGCAAAGCCTTCAAAGCTTTTCAGAAATGTCTGGAATTAAGGAAAGCCCGGGAAGAAAAAGATATAAGCAATTCAGCTCTAACTTTTAATTTGGGGAAAGGAAAACCCGGCACTGTCCTGTGGGGTCACATTATCCCCATGAGAAAAAGGAGTAAAAAGCAAAAACCACTTCTCTTAACTCTTCCTGTTTGTTTCTAGAATTTATTTTGCTTTTAGTGGCTTATTCTTAAAGCACTGCACTGACAAGCATGTCCATAAGACATCTCCATCCTTTTCCAGCCAACTCGTCTATGCAAAGCCCTCCTTCCCGCCTCTACATAAACCTGATTCCTTACTGGAGTTCTTTCACTTCTTTGTTTTCCCAAGTGTTGACAATTCACTGATTCTATAAAGCCTCAATTTTGGCTAAACAACATTAAAACTCCACTGTTCTTTTCAGAAGTGTCTCTGTGCATTGTTTTTGGAGAAGCAAAGCTTCCCTTTCACACAGCCATTGCCCCGTTGTGCTGGGTAATTCAGCCACAGGTGAAATTCCCATCACCCCCCCATGGAAAACCTTCACACCCCACCACGACAAAGGTCACCTTAGATTGCCATCCATCAGCAACAACAATCAACATCCATTATCAGCTCCACGAGCAGAAAACAGCGTTTTACACAGCTTTCTCCAGCCCCTGCTCAGCTGCAGAAGGTGCTGAGTTCACACCTGGAATTTGGGGAGAGCAGGAGCACCGCTGCTCTTTTCTCCTGAAGTGCATTCCCCCCTCCCTGCAGACTGGGGCAGCTCCAGTGGAGATTTTATTGCTGCCATTTAGAAGAGTTTAAGTGCTCCCTGGCTCACAGGATGGGAAAGGTTTCTCCCCCCGGGAACAGAACCCAGACTGATTAAGGGACCAGCAGGTATTTAAGAACATAAAAATTACTGTCAGGTGAGGGTTGCAGCTCTCTCTGAACAGGAGCTGGTGCAGAACAGAGCTCACCTGCTGATTTCCAGCAGGGAATAGCACTGGTGAAGAAAAACTCCTTAAACTTAGGATTTTATACACTTTTTAACAGCAAAAGGGTTGAAAAGTAATCAACTTGCTTCTCCAGAGGAGTCAATCAGGGGCTCCTGCTGAGCCAAACTGGAGGTCCATGATCCACCTTCCCAAATCCTTCTCTAAGACTGAATAACAGAAAATTTGCAGCAGCCACCCCATTTCAGTAACAGAAATTAGTTAAACTGTATCAAAGTGACTGAATTTACATTATAAAGGCAAAAAAGAACAAATAAGCTGGCCAAAGGGCCAGACTAACAAAGCCAGGACTAGCCAGCCCAGGTTTGCTCTCAGTCCACAGACCATGCTGTTCCTTCATTCTGCTTAACATTACTGTGGTGGTACTAAGAGCATAAACATTAAATAACTGAGATTTCTGTTCTTTAAACAGCAACAGAAGTGTCCACATGTAGAAACATTTCAAAAACAGCACAAAGAAAGGAATACAGGACAAAATTGCTGAAATAACTTACAGAAGAACTGCAAAAATAGAAACTTCGCTCAGACATATTAGATATAACCATTGTATCTTGTTCTGATGGCATAGATGTTTCCTTTGTTTTGTACAAAAAACCAGAAAACATTTATATAATTGAAAATAATTTGCCGTGCCTATTTACACTTTGAAACCTATAAGCATTATTTAAAGTGATTAGCTATAAAGCATTTTAAATTAAAGAACCAGTACAATGTCATAAACAAGTTTATACAAACATAACAAGGATATTTTTCAAGCAAACCCCAACAGCTAAAGAAAATTAAAATGGTGCTACAAGTCATTTCAGTTCTATTCGATTAGGACATCATTCTATCACTGAATAAGCTTAATGAAAACCATTTCTAGAAGTTTATTGAAATTATACATTCCCCACATCAATTCTGAGACTGCTGAATCAAAGAAGAAAAATAAAAATTAACTTAGAGTATCTATCACACAGTCCTATCAATTCTTTTCAAAGCAGTCTTGTCCTCCAACAAAAAAGAAAAACATCTTTGTGCAGCTCAGGACAGCCTTGGGACAGCTCAGTATAGAACAAGCTGGGAGTGAGAGGGTCACACTGTGCCCTCCATGGTCCTTTAGTCCTCATCTTCATTAGTGCTGCAGAGAAAAAGCAACGGGTTTGGCTTGGGAGACACCTCCAAGAAATTCCCCTTCCCAGGAGTATCTCCTGAAAATCTGTCAGGCTCAGCTACAGGGTTTTCTTCTTGTTCCTGTGAAGTGCAGCTTGCAGTAGCCAATCCTTCAGGCTGCTCTGCAAGTCTCATTGCAGACTGCATTTGCATTTCTAATTCTTCTACCAATTTTCCAGGAGCAGCCGTGGATTGCAGGGAAACCTCTGATTGTGCCTCAGCAGCCTCTGCTGCCAGAGCCTTTGTGCCCGGCCTCCATCCATTACAGTCAATAAGTGGAGCTGTCCTCTCCTCCTGGAGTGTGCCTTGGAAAGAATTTATTTCCCCATCTTCACTGGTGGAGGACTCCTGCTCATCTGAATCAGAGCCTTCTGTCTCAGATGATGAAGTGCTGCTGGATTCTTCAGAGTCACTCGTCTCCGAGTCGGAGCAGAGCAGCTGTTGCTGGGAAACTGTGCCAGCGGCTTTTAACGCCTTCTCTTCCTCCTGCACCAGCACTGCTGCTGCTTCCAGCTCCTCCAGCTCCAGCCCCACGTGGGACTTGCTCAGCGTGGTTTTCTGCAAGGACTCGGAGAGGGCAGCCAACTTTTTTGACCTTTAACAAAGAACAAGATACATTACTGAACTTGACAAGCAGAACTTTCCCATTTGATAAGGAGAACACGAGTCTTAAACATTTCTGCCGTTTGTTTGGTATGCAAACAACTTGCTTCTTCAATCCTGATTGGAAAAGTAGATGCTACAGGAAGGAAAAAAAAAACCAGAAATACTTATAATTATTGGGGTAATTTTTCCCCCAAGAGGTTTGACAATACCCCACTAAAAGCCTTTGGTGAGAGTTTCAGAGAAGGTCCTGCTGCTTGATGCTTCAGAAGTGCACAGTGAGGGAGAGCAGATTTTAGAACAAACCTTTCCAGGTTTGCTGCCTTTAGCAGCACACTCTGCAGCAGGGGCTGGCTGGATTAAGTTTATGTGCAGCAAAATCATTTTGGGTTCCTACCCTCCTGGAGATGTCTGCTGAGTGCACATGGACCAAGAGCACGTTCTGCTTGGGGCCCTCCCAGTGATCCACTCTCCTCCTCCCCAGCCAGCCTGGTGCACCCATGATCACAGAAGATGGTCAATACTCTGTCTGCAGATGTACTTTACCTTTCACTTGGAATTCAGATGAAATATAACTCATGAGGAATAACAGGAGCATTTAGATAAATGCCCCTAATAAAGCAGACACACCACACTGGCTTCAAGTCTCTGGACCAGCCCCATCCATTTCCTCGAGTGTTTGGAAGCCAGCACGTGCTTTCCCAGAAAAGGGCACCATGGATTTATAAATAGAGACTAAAAACTAAGAGAGTGCCTTGAAAATGGAGGGGGCTGAGGGCAGAGGGGAAAATGGGTATGAAATAACAAACATACATCCTGTTTCTTGTTGTGGAGTTTTGCCTCAGCCTATCAATCAGCTTTTCACCACTTCCTGCAGCAGCAGGTCTGCTATAAATCCTGCAGTAACTGACTGGGTTTCATTTCCTCTGCCAAAGCTGTGAACCTGCAAGGCACGACACACTGACACTGGAGCAAGGAGCTGGGGATGTAATACATGGCTCCTGCAAGGCAAAAAGTTAAAGTGCTTGTTCTCTCACTTGAATGATTTTAAAAGATCTTTATATTCCATTTCCCAGGGGGCATAATTACTCAGTATAACATAGATGCTTCCAGTTTTTTTATTTTTTTGCTCCTAAAGGAATTGTATTTTTAAGTGGGGGAAGGGAAATTCAGTGAAGCTTCTCACACGTTTTACAGACAGTGCAACATTTAAAAGCTGCACTTGGAATAAAACACACTGAACTTCCTTAGTTCAACCCACAGACTAAGAAACTAAGAAAACTGTCCCAGTAGTGAAGCAACAGAAAAGAACTTATGTTTCTAGAATTTTCAAATCTAAGAATTAAATAAATCATCATCCTAGCAGCCTCTAATATAAGGAGGGGTACTAAATTTTAGAAATTTAGTAAACTGCTTACTAAACATTATTCCAATTATTCCATTATTCCAATGTTTTCTTTCTGGCAATTTATCTTCATTGTTTTGTCAAGAACTCAATTTTTTTTTTACGTTATGGAGGATTTGAGAAATTGCCAGCCTGACTGGGAACAAAGAAAGCATTCTCCCTGCTCCATCAGTAAAGAGAAAGGAAAAGAGGCCAAGTGATACATGGAAAGGTTCATGGAGCCTTGCAGGTAGGTGGGAACAGAAGAACTGGCTGCAGGGAAATCTGCTTCCTGAGCACACTGGAGAGCAGCTGATTTATACCCCCAGTCACAGGAGTTTACATCCCTTTCAGAAGCATTTTGCTTTGCTTTTCAAACAGTCTCTTTCCTCCCTTCTGCCTCTGTGTGTGTTTGTGTCCCTCTCCCCTGTGAGAGCTGCTCCTAACATGAAGGTGCAATTCCTTTTCCCTCTCCTGTTCCCTGACTGTCCTGGCAGCAGGACCTCCAGAGGCTGCACCTGCCCTGCTCTGTGTCCCTTTTTATGTGATTCCCTTTAATTTCATTGACACCACAAGCAACTAACTCCCCACACCCCCTCTGGCATAACAATTTCCTCTGCTGATGCACCCACAGCTCCCACTGCCTGTCTCACCCACCTGTTTTACTGCTGCCATTACAGACAGAAAAGCAATTTCCCAAGTCCTGTTTCTCCCCACACTTCTATTGTGTCTGTCAATTTGCTTCCCAATTCCGCAGGTATTTTTTTGGCTTTTTCCTATTTTTGCTATTCTGCCTTTTCATGCATGTCTTCCCTGCTCCAAACTCTCAGTCCTTAAAATCCTCTCCACCTCCTTGACTATTCTCCTATAATGCAATTTATACACTAGATATAGAAACTTATCACATAACTGCATCAAATATTAAGGAGTTGTATATATGCTTTTTTAGTATAATAAATCCTTCACTGTGTCCAGATTATTTAATGCCAAATGTTAAGGAAGAAAATACAGAGATAAACTCATTTACCTCAACACATATTGTGCTACCAAATTCAGTGTGGTCCTACTGACAGATAAAAGAATGGTCTCCCCAAAGCAGTAAGTTGGTATTTTAGCTCACATCAGGTATTTGATGTCCCTGCTCACTGCAGGACTAGATGGACTTTAGAAGTCCCTTACAGCCCAAACTGTTCTACAATTCTATGAAAAAGTCTGTTTTCAGTCACTCAGATTTCTCAGGAGGCCAAACGTTTCTTCCCAGCTTTCACTCCGGTCATCCAGTCTCTACCAGAATCTACAGAGCTCAACTTTTCAATGAGACAAACTCAAAACTGTCACCTCTTGACACATTTATACATAAAATCAAAAAACTCCACTCCCCAACTTAACAATCTTATGTTAAAAAGAAAAGAACACCTGAAGAACAGAGTTGTTTCTTTCCTGTCCCTGTGCAAGGCACTAAAAGAATTACAATGAGCCATCAGTTCATCTCCTTTAAGGCAATTATCTAATTTGAAGGAGAACCAGGTTTCAAGAGTGCATTTCACATCAGCCTGAAGAAAAGGTGGCAGCACTCCTTGGACAAAAAAAAACCAGGCAAACAGCCTAAACATCACAGCATGGAAATGCTTTCAGAGGGAAACTGTGGTCTCTGAGCTGATGCTTTCCCAAGCTGAGAGAGAAACAACAATTCAGGAAACAAAAATGAGACACCAGCAATGAGATCTCCTGTATGAGAGACCTGCAGTAAACAGGCCCTGCTGTTTCCAAAATCTTTCGAGTAGCGTTTGAGAGATTAGACAGCAAATACTTTAATTTTTCAAGTATGATTAATGGAATCCATGATTACTTTAAGACATGCTCATTCAGTATGCACATTTGTGGTAATGATATCTTATTATTATGGTAATAGTGTTCTTACATAAACATGCATAATGGGTTTTAAAGGTGCTACACATGATAATTATTAGTTATCACGATGTCAGTTGCTTAAGGAAAATGTTTAATTACAGGTTAAACTGATCAGATGCATGTTTTGTTTAATGCATAGCTTTGAGGAACAGATAAGAGAAGCATCTTGGGGCTTGTCCATGTAGCCTGGAATTAAAATTCCAATACAGAACTACAGTAATCCTTGTCTGGGCACAGGAGAGTTTCTTCAGGTGCTAGAAGAGGGGAAAAAAAACCTTGTTCTACAGATCTTAGATGATAAAGGAGTGAAACTGGGCTGAAGAGAACAAAGAATCAAAGGAGATTTAGCAAATGAAGGGAGATGGATAAACTCTGAGAAAAAGAGGATTATGGCAACAGGGAAGGGAAATCATTAGAGGTTTCCAGCAAAGGCAGCATGAAGAGAAGGGCTGGAGATGGGACTGAGTGCAGGGCTGGGAGCAGAGCAGGACACATCTCCAGGTACAGACAAACTCCTACAAGCTCCAGCTCTGCTTCTGTTCCAGGGAGTACAGAGAGCACCAGGATCTGAAGAATCAAGATAGCTGTTATCTCCAGAACACAGAGCTATGAGGAAAAAGTCTCACTGCAGACATACATCAGGGATTTGACTGTTTCCAAGGAAGATTTAACACAAGCTGGAAGGGAAGACAAAAGTCAACCCAGTCACTCAGAGTAAAAAATAAATGCAGGACTTGGGTGCAAAGATACATTTAGCCACAAAACCCTCTTGTTTTTCCCAAACATTAAAATAAAATTATGTTTCTGTATACTATGTCCATCAGTCAGGACCAGGAAAGGAAAAAAAGTTTGAAGGAGTGTTAATAGCTCAGACCTTTCCTTCTGCCTGGCACTTCCCTTACATCTGATTTTCTTGCTTTAACAGTTATGTTAAAAAACCAAACGACTCAAAGAGAACTTGAGCATACAAAAATCAGCATCCTGCTCCTCATTCTGAATGATGGTGGCACTGCATAATTGTGGCAGGGGAGTTACAGATCTAAAACACTCTGCAGATTATTTGCAAACACAGGAGTCAGTGTTGCTGCCCAGAGAAGCTGTGGCTGCCCCATCCCTGGAAGTGTCCAAGACCAGGTTGGATGGGACTTGGAGCAACCTGGGATTGTGGAAGGTGTCCCTGGTTGAAACTGGATGATCTTTAAGGTCCATTCCAATCCAAACCATTCCATGATCCTATGAGACAGTCACACTGGAAACTCTCAAAGCTGGAATCAGTAGCATTCTGCTGTGGAACCAGAGTGACTTTT
This sequence comes from Climacteris rufus, assembly GCA_013398175.1. Lineage (NCBI taxonomy): Eukaryota > Metazoa > Chordata > Aves > Passeriformes > Climacteridae > Climacteris > Climacteris rufus. The sequence goes on from VZRZ01002544.1 coordinate 307,843, forward strand.
CCTGCACAGGCACAAGCTCCAGCTTGCTTTTGTTGTTGTAAACAATAGAAGGATTACTTCTACTGCCTCATCAATTTGGCTTTGCATTCACAGATGTACACAAACATCCCTGTTCTGAAGTGCACAGTGTAAACAAGGTGTAAGACACGGCAAAACCCAGCAAAATCTCCCTCTTACCTCCCCTGGCTCAGTCCCAGCCAAGTGACAGCACAGAGCTGCCAGGGCACATTGAGCTGCTCCTGCCCAAGCACAGCAGGAAAGGAACAAGGCATGGCAACCCCAGCACCACAAACCCTGACAGCAGCTGTGCTGGCCAGCCTGGTGTGTGAACGGGACCGAACTCATCTGGGAACTAAAATCCTGTGTTATGTTTTTCCCGTGTGGTTAGGGCCCACCCAGGTTCCAGTGGCAATCAACCCTCCATGCTGGCAGGACGTGGCTCCACAGGGCTGACAAGCCCTGGTTTGAGTGTGAAGCAGTTCACATCCATTTTCTTTAAGCCTTGCAGGCAAGACAAACAAGTCTCCAAAAAGCAGAGAGGCTCCAAGAGCAGAGGGGCCTCGGGAGCAGCGCAGGGTCCATGCAACACGAGAGAGGGGCTGTCTCCGGCCAGCAGCCTGCCCTGGGAGCCTGCAGTTCCTTGGGATGCACTCAAATACCAACCAACAGCATGCTGTGCCACTCAGCAGGGCTGACACATACAGAAAGGGCAGTTATTTAACTTATCCCCACCCAGCAGGAGCTCTGGACACACAGCATCCATCAAATAGTGAAGCTGTTGCATTAAGCAAAAGCTTCCTGGCTCTGGATCACAGGGTATTCCCAGGACCCTAATTTTACGTGTTTAATGTACAAGAAGTTATCAAGTTTAAAGGGAAATGCATCAAGCTACATTTACACTACCCTTCTCCACAAGGCCTGGCAAAACTCAAACTTAGGAGAGAAAGTTTCACAGACAGCCTCTTTCTTAGATAAAAGAGATAAGATACCAAGCAATACAAACAGACGAGTATTCCCACTTTAAATGTGTTCCAAACTACATACCTGGCAGCACTGCTTACAATTTCCCACAATTATTCATTTAGCCAGAGGCACTGTAAGTATTAAGATAATTCTAGAGTTAATATCTCAGACATCACCAGCTATTATCCCAGTGTCTCAGCAGTTCAGGTAGAGAGTGTGTAAATTTACTATCTGCAAGACATTGAAGTGTCAGTTAAGCTGTAAGGAAAAATGACATTTTCTGCCTTGCCACCAGACTGGTTGAGGACAGGCTGCACCAGGACATCACTGGTGCTTCTGCAGCGTCTGTCACTAGAGAACAAAAGGGCACCTGCAAAGGGACAGGCTCTCCACACCCTTCAGATCATCTTATTTTCCCCCTGCCCACAGTGGGTCTTGCTGGATTCCATCCATCACTGTCTCCCAGCCCAAGCCTTTTCTGCCCAGACATACAGGGCATGAAGAGACACTGCTCAATGTCCAGTCTCCTGATAATGCCAAATGAACTGCCACAGGAACTCTGCCACAATCTTGATGGAAATGAGTATCCCTCTAGTAATAAGTCAACAGCTTAAACTCTCTTGAAGCAGAAGGCTCAACAAGTTACAGCCAAACACAAAAGCAGAAGATAAAGTGGGCTCACACAAGAATGACACAGCTGACAATGCAGCCAGCTAGTCCATCAAGTCCATCAAGAAGAAAATTGTTCTTTGCTCTAAAATTCAGATGCAGCTTCTATCTAGCACTGAACAGCTACTTGTGCAACCAAAATGGTGATCTTTGGGGAAAGCTTCTTGAAGCTGTAACTGAGATCACCCTGGTCACTGACCAGCATATTCTGAGAGCCAGGGGTGGAGGATAAAGTGGAGGAAAGACACATTCTCAAATGGCTGTAACAGAACTGAAACTCCAGGGGTTTAGCCCACAAGCAGCACAATTCCTTCAGAAAGGCAACTAACCATGAGAAACATCCCTCCACACCCACACCTGACATAAACTTTCAAGCAGCTTAAAAGAAAAAAAATATAATGATTGAATTCTTATGATGCAGAATTGACAGACAATTTGATTTTAATAAAATATTCAAGACATGAAAGAGTGCAGGTTTGATCAGCCCTGACTGGTAAGACACAGGAGCGATAACGATGATGGCACCTGAATACTAAAGCAGAATTCATTAATGCAGAAACAGCTCAAGTCAACAGGCACAAAATTGCATAAATGGTCCAACAGTGAGGTTAGATCACAAAACCCCTCCACTTCAGGAAAAGAATCCTTACAAATGGATATTTATCTGCAATAATAAGAAACTCATCACATTAAACTCACCATCCATTTGCCCAAACGGCTCTTTAAAAGTCATGGGTTACAAAAGAACTTGAGCCTCAGAATCTGCCTGGAGACAAGAGACTAAGGCTCAATTACACCTTTTTGCATGTGTTTTATAGCATCTCACATATTTCACCATTTATTATTTCACTTTCAAGGTTATTTATAATGAGTGCTTCAATTATATACTAGTCAGTGACCTCCAATCATAGTGAAATAGCTTTGGAAAAGGCAAGTTCAGAACCAGTGAACAGAAATACTCAAAAGCAAGTTCTGAAGGAAATGCAGGGCAGAAAGTAATCTTGGTAGTAAATGCTAACAGATAGTGCCTGACATGCACACTGCTGTTATTACAGACTATGACAACAACTAAGTTATGCTTTAGCCATAGAAACAGTATCTTATGAAACACCTTTACCCCAATTCCCCACAGGTTTGGGGAATCTGTGCACAGATTTTATTTCACCCAGCTCCGGGAATACAACTATTCCCTACAGTGAAACATGGCTAAAACTCCAAGCATAACAATACCACCATGAAGGTTAAGGCATGAACTGGAAACTACCCAGCACCTGAACCACAGGGCAACCCTTCCATGGCAACAAAAGGCGCTCACTCCAAAGAGCACAGAAAATATTCTTTTATGCTCACCAGAAAGATGAATATGTAACATCCACTAAATCCCTTCCCAGCCTTGATTAGCTGGTTAGCTCATCATACCCTACCTGGCTTAGACGATCTGAAACAATCACAGAGGAGGTCATACAATTAACAGAGATAAACACAAACAGCACCATTCAACACTTTCATGTGCTCAGTTTATTACACACTTTTATAGTAAGAGGCAGAAGCAATAAGTAACTGCATTAAAATCTCATTAGCTCTGATCAATGAGTACTGAAGATAATACGAGAATGTTAGTAAAGGAGAAACAAGACCATTTTCTTCAGGACTCAGGTAAAAATTAGCCTAAACTTTAACTAATCTTCTACCTTATCTGCAACAAAAGAAAGACAGATGAGTGTAAACACAGCAGCAAAAACACAACATTTATTCACGTGAGTTAGTCCTGGATTAATCACTGTTTTCTTAGGAAAGAAACAAACCATCTCCCCAACACACTGAAGACTACTTAACTTCTACACTTCTAGAGTCAGTGCTCAAATAAAACATGTTCAGTCTGTGCCAGATATTTTACGCAATCTTAGGTAGGAATTCATGTTTTCTATCTCTCAAGATGATGGATTCTGATTTTTTGCCTAAATAACACAGTTACACTACCCATGTCCATATTAACTGTTAATCATTTCCTTTCTAACAACTCTTGGAAATATCAGGCAACTTCATCAAATTTAAGAGCAACTAGAATTTAAAGGTCTTTCAATTCCTATGTATTTCATGAAAATAAGCAGAGATATAAATATTGATCCTCTGGGAAAAGGCTGGCAGGACACAGCAGTTGTGCCTTTCTTGGTGGAGGCCAGGGCACACACACACCAGACAGCTGATCCATGCTAATTCCAGCTGGGGATATGCCCAATGCTTGGTGGAGGTGTCAAAGGATGTGGGGAAGAGACAAGGGCACAAGGCCTGGGTTCAGAAGTTTGTAGGATTTTTCTCCTCTCTCCTTGCCTCAACCACACCAGACAAAGCAGAGAGGGGAAAAGCATCCCCTGCACGGCCAATCTGCATCACAAACACTGCAACAAAGGGCTCAAAAAAGCCTGGAAAATACATCTCCCTGTAAGCAAGGACACTTCAACTGGACAGGATCAGAAAAAAACAGAACTGCAGCACAAAAACTGCTCTGGACATGAGAGCCCCCCCTTCTCTGCAGGTGACAGAACACAGCCCTGCCCCATAAACAACAGCTCAAGGGGGAGAATCCAGTGGGCTTAAGGGGAACATAAAATGCTTTAATCTCGAAATTCTGGCTTTCAAAGGGCATTATGTGGATTCTGCAACCAAGAGAGTGATGTACTTACACTGCAATCCAACTGGCAGTCTTGTAAACATGAACTGCTATCTACATAGCTTAAAGTATTACAGTTTGTTAACCATAAATCAAATACAAAACATAGCACCATCATTTCAATTTAAGTGACTTCTTTTATGTTAATAAGTCTGAATGTTTCAAGTGACTTTCCCTCCGTATTTATCCTGAAATTCCACAGTGCTTCTTTCATAATGAATCTAAATACTGCATGAGCTGAACTTCACATTTATAAATATTTTAAAAAAAGCTGAAGCTTTCCAATATAACATCTTACTTTCATTACTTGGTCTTTTTGATAAGTTGAAACCAAACAGATCATGGATTATAAAAGAAATCAAGTACAGCTTACTTATGTAGATGATATTATGGAACTATTCATAAGAGAAAACAGACTTGGAATTAATACTGGACTATAAAAAGAAACCAGAGAGTATTTATATGTTTTAAGAATGGTTTAACAGAGCTTTGTTGCCAAAATAGCTCCAGTCAGTTGCAGCCAGTCCAAACACTTAATAATGGCACAGCTTCCAAAGTTATATATGATAAACACAAATAATGAAAGATGAATAGATAAGTCACCACAAAACAGATGCAGAGAAAGAAACAGATTTTATAGAATGATAGCAATATTGGCCGTGTTACAGAAATGGAACACTGACAACTGCTCTGCATTAGCCCCATCTCCCTCAAGTTTCTTTGCTGCCATTCCACAGAACTTGGTCTTCACCATCACTGCTGGTGATCTAGGAGAAAGCTCTTCTAATGCTGCACATTATACAATGTGTTACAATATGGGAATGAAAGGTACTCACACACAGCAGGGCAGAAAAGGTGAATTTTAGTGTCAGGATAATGCTAGCAAAGTCCTGTGTTACAAAAATAACAATGCCAGGGAACAGGCTTAAAGGCACCATTACAAACATTACTCCAAAATGATCCTACCCCTTCACAATGGAATTTATCCACCAAACAACTCAGTGAGGCTCATCAGTTTTAACTCTCATAGTGCTCCATCACTTCTGACTGACACCCGAACACCTGAAGGGAAAACACCACCTGTGGCCTCACCCAGTCCATTCTCAACTCACACCATCTAAACGGGAAAAGACACCCAATCTGAGCATCTTGCAAACTCCCGGCAGGAAAGCAGATTTCTGCAAGAGCTGAAACTGAACAGCCTGCTCCCAGCTCCTCCCACACACACCGAATGTGGGCACCCATTATCAGCTGCTCCGGGGCATGACACAACAAGGGGTGATGGGTTTGCACTGCAGGAGGCTCCATTTAGATCAGATACGAGGAAAGCTTTTAACAATGAGGGTGGTAAACACTGGAATAGGTTGCCCAGAGAAGCTGTGGATGCCCCATCCCTGAAAAGGTTCAAGGTCAGGTTGGACAGGGCTCTGAGCACCCCGAGGTGAAGATGTCCCTGCTCACTGCAGGGGGCTGCACTGGAAGCCTTTAAAAGGTCCCTCCCCACCCAGGCTATTCTATGATTCCATGATCATGCCTTATAGAAATTATTATTCTTACTAAGCTAGCTGCTGACCAGGCTGGAAACAAACCAGGAAGATGATCCCAGCCTGGAGATCAGCTTCCCACTTGGACCAGAGCTGCACACTCCACCAACGCCATGAGCTCATCCTCTCACCAAAGCAGAAATCCACTCAGCTGAGCTGTGCTGACTGAAAAGACACGACACAGATCACTGACCCTTCTGCAGGCAGATAGGAACTGCCTCCCAACAACTTTGGAAAATCAAAGCAGTCGCCTGAGGGGGGAAAAAAAATGGCTTTCTTCTTTGCCTTCTCTGCCCACAGCAAGGTGCACTCAGACACAGCCTGAAGGAATATGAGCTATAGAAAAGTGATGGAATAAATAGGAAAAAACAACAGAGGGCAGGAGAGCAAAAACATCAAAGGAAACTGCAGCTAGCAGCTGGAAGGAGAGATTAAATCCCTTGTTAAAAATCCATGTTTTACAGGGCTTGCTAAAAACATACATGAAGGGGAATTTCTGGTATTATACACACCTGTCTATCACCTTTCTGCACCCTCAGGGCAGCGTTTTGCCTTAAGGCTCTTAAGTCATTGTACTATATTAGTCAGGTATTGTTATTTACAAGTGCTTTGTGTGCACCTCCTGCTTTACAGACAACTGAAATGACAGCTCAGGCCTTAAACAAGATGCACCACTCCAGGAGAGGCATTGGCAGCAAGCAAACAGAAATTGTATTAAAAACATGCATCAAAACAGTGAAAGAGGAGACATATATAATGTGCCTGCAAATTATTAGTTGTTATTTTTAAAGCCAAGAACTGGCTTCAAAGGTGTAAGAGCAGATGACTTACAATGAAAATTAAAAAAACTGGGGTTTCTACCAACAGTCAATGTACTCTTTGATAAATTGGCAAACTCCTATTCCAAGTTCTGAGGAAAATGATAGCATTGCCTCTTGTGAAGCTGTTTCAGTTGCATAATAAATTGCTCAGAATCTCCAATACTTTCTGCACCAGACTCAATGCTGAGGCTTGAGCCACAAGGTGTTTACTTGAGCTATGTGATCTCGATGGAAAAAAATAAGACAGTTTAGAATTATCCAACACAGGGAGAATGAGCCAACTCTGAATTACTCTTGACTAGGAAAATGTGAAAACTTATTGCTGTCTGAATTTTTCCTGTTCAACTAGATTGCAATAATTGGTAATTTTTTTTTGTTATACTACTCAATGACTAAAACCTGAAATCTCTGTCCCATCATACCTGCAGACAAGTCCTAATCAACCTTTAGCTTTCTTACCAATGAACTACTGAGTTTATTTGGTGTCTTGGCTTAACACAGGTCATTCAGACATTTACATTCATGGAGCACTTTCCCCCCCTTAATCCCCTCCATTTTTCAACATCTTTTTGAACAGGCACTAGAACCAGTCTGTGTTTTAACAAAGTCTTACAAATGATGCATTCTAAGGTCATGCCACTTCCTTCTTCTAAATGATACTGCTCTGCTTCTTCAGCTGAAGTGCACTCACCCTCTCACCTGCTCAGGTTCAAACTGTTCTCAAGCACGACCCAACCTATTTTTCTGAAGCTGCTGCCCTCAGCTGTCTTTTATTCTCCAATCCATAACTATGCTCTACAAGCTTTTATTGAGTGTCATTTTACACTTGGTTGTATTAAAATGCACATTGTTCAAATAAGCACTTATGGCCAGTCTGGGGCAGCCTGTGCAATTCATTCCCTACCTTTAAACAAATCACATTTAATGCCACACACACACAAAATCTAACAAGACACATACTGCATTTTCCTACAGATTTTTAAATATGAATAAAATGAACCTCAAAGAGACCATCTGAAGTAGCCACTCCCATTATTATTGGTAAGAGCAGCTGGGACAGCTCAAAGTTAATTCAGCACTCCAGGCCACCAGGGAAGTGAATGAGAAGCAAACCCAGCAGAGCACAAGTTCTCCAAGCAGGCAGCAAACAGTGCTGCACACTGAACTGGCTGCCAGCAGTAGTAATGCCAGCTTGTAAAACCTGCTAAGAAGGAATTACAATAATTGGGGATTGTAGTCCTGAGCTACAATAATTGGGGATTGTAGTCCTGAGCTACTGCAGCAAGTCCTCACAGGACAGTCAGGGTGCAGCCTGGCAAACCCCAGCTCCCTCACTGTGTTCAAGGTGTGATCACAAGCAGCACCAAGATCTTCTGTTTGTCCTTGTACCTGTGTGGCTCTTACTAAACCAAGACAGCAAAGGAATAAAGAGCCTTCAAATTAAAAAGCTTCAAAATACAAGTTTTTTGTTTTGCAGGGAGTGGGTGCAGAGAATTAAGTGGCTTCAGTGTATCCACAATGACAGTATCATTAAAGAGCTATTGTCAAAAATATAATCCTCTAACTACAAAACAGATCAAAATAAGGGATTTTGTGATGAGGTTGTTGCACTCTCTGGTAAGTAACACAACTGGCTACAGCAGAACATAAGCTAAAAATACGTGGTAATGGCAAAGCTGCTTTCAAAGCAGCAGCATGAAAGCAATCTGGTTTTTCTGTGCACCACATACTTTGAAAACTGCAGTTTTTATCAAACTTGAAATTAGTGCAGCCTTCACTAAAGTAAGGCTGCCATGGGCAGCAAGGAAGGTGAAGTGAAACCCCAGGTGCAGGCAGAGCAGGGAGCAGCTGAGCCTGGCCCTGGAACACAACACCACGAGGGGCATTTCCCCTCACGCCTCAACTGGCTGAAGTGCTTTAAACGTGCTGTACAAATCAGATTAATCCCACAGAGCCAAGAGGCAGGATTTCCATCCAGAATATATTACTGCTGATGCCTTTGTTCCTGGGAATCACGGCTGCTCAATCCAGGAGGTTAACAGCTGAAAATTAGCATATTCCTCTAACATTTGAGAATGCTTTAAAGCACCAATTCACTTTTATTATGTGTTAACACATTCCCTCTTCCCCCCATCACAAATCAAAAATTTAATAAACTAACATTAGTAGTGCACCATTTGCAAACCTTGTAGGAGAGTTTTATTTCTGAATCCTCCTGTCTGAAGTTATTTCAACAGCAGAGGTGCTGAGTCTACAGGACTTACTCCATCATTCACCCCTCAGTTAGCAGGACAGCCCTGAGTTTCAGAGGTTACAGTTAAATTCTTCCTCGGAACACAAAAATGCCACACAGATGAAATAAGACTTCATAAATAGGGGCAGGTTTAGATTAGATACTGGGATTTTGAGCTCAAAAGCCCAAACCACCGAAGAAAACAAAAATGCCCAAGATGAAGCATCTGCAAAAATGGCACAATCAAGATCTTTTCTACATACTTTGAAGCATTTTCCAAAGTCGTCCAGATCTTTGCAAACAACAACCAGATCAAATTTCCTAAGTTTGCAAATGATCCATGTCACAAATGATGTTAATATACCATTAGAATATATGTTAAAATTCTATTTACACTCATCCAAAGATCACAGTATTTGAGTACAGAAGCTTAAATATGTTACATGTTACAAAGTTATTTTCCCAAATCTAGCAAAAGCCTAAGGTAAAACCACTGCAATGGACTGAAGCTGCAAAGCCTAAGGTTGAGTTCTTTACTCCCTCATGCCCTTCAGGATCTGATGTGACACAAGCAGTAAAAATCCTGTATCTCACAAATCTTTTTTTTCCTCAAAGTTTTGGACTCCTTAATGCCTTTGCCACATCAGGCTTTAACACTTCAGGGCAACATTACACTGTATTGATTAAACAAGGGATTCAGAAAACCTGGGGAAAAGAAAAGGGAGGCTGAACAATCAGAGTCGATCTCATCACCTCCGTGACATGCTGGGAATGTAATTAATCCTACATTTATTTAGGAGAAATTCACAACCTACACATCAAGCAGCAACTCCCTGCTGGCTTCAGAGCTGGTAATTATGGTGTAACGAGGACTAGGCTTCCATTGTAACAGAGATGAAAAGGAAAACAGACCTATGAGGCCAACCCACCTTTCTGCCTCACCTGCAAACCAGGAGAAGCAAATATGACACACACAGGAATTGAGCTGGTTCCAATAAAGGCAGCAGCTTCTACAGAGACTGGATGAATTCCACCAGGAATCCTGGTTTTTACTTGAAATCAGGGAGCCCATGCTCAAACTGGCACGTTACACCTACAGTCACCAAAATTAGCAACATTACATTTGTCTTGGGTTGCAGAGCACATATTTGTGAAGGGTAACAAAGCAAGCTGCAGATACAGTTCCACAGAACACACAAGGCAATTTAACAGCTCATCTGTCTTGCTCACAGCTCTCCTTCAGTGCACGTGTTGAAGCTACTACAATATACAACACAAACAATGATTTTCATCATTCTGTGGCAAGTTACAAAATAAAAAATAGTGATAATGAAAAATATACATAGCATCAAACACACTGTCCTGCACAGCTCAAACCCATAAAACCATGGAATTATCAGAAGCAAACAACTGTACAACAGCCAGGCTGGCTGGATGAGTAACCTGGTCTTGAGGAAGTGTCCCTGCCCATGGAAGAGGGCTGAAACTGGATGATCTTCACAATCCCTTCCAACCCACACCATTCTGTAGCTCTATACTGAGTGCACTAACCCCTAGAAAAGTGCCAGGAACACTCACAGCTTCAATTCAGCAACACAGAAAATACCCATTTACCAATACAGAAGTGGTGCACGTTTTAAACTAAACATGCATGTAAATATTAGGTAAAATATTTTAAACTGCCATGGGTTGGAGCTGCTCCTTTAAGCAGGGATGCAGAACTGCATGTACTGACTGCCTGCCTGGACAAGGACTCAGAGGAGGCTGCTCAGCCTCCCACCCATGCCATGGCCAGCAGGCACACATGTACAACAGCAGCCAAAAAAACCCCCCTGTGAATAGAGCCTGGCACAAAGGGGAACACAAAACACTGCAGAAAGACATCAGGCCACACAAAGGAACCTCAGCACAGCAAGAGACGCTGGGTAAACTACTCTGACTTCTGTAAAGGACACAACTCCTGTGGGGTCACAGACTCCTGGGAGAAAGGAGAAAAAGCTCCCCTACAATAAATCCACACCTGGATTCCCCTGTCTCAGCTGCCCATATTGCAGCTACCAACCAACCAGTGGTTTCCCCAAAAATCCTTCTCCTCTCCCTCTGCTTAAAGGAAGGTGTGAAAGACTGAGAAACCCCACACTCAGAACACCAATTCAGTTCTAACTTCACCTTGGAGGGGCTGCCAAATGCATCAGAGTGGCTTGTAAAAGCTCGGACCTAAAGAACAAAAGCATGCAAACCAGGCAAATTAAATTTAATTTTATTATGGAAATGAAAGCAATAACAGAAGTGACAGCAGGGTGGATGATAAGCTCACTTAGCAGGGGGATCAAATGAAGTGATGACATGTCATTATGACCTCAGGGGTTAAAGATGCAATTTTCCATCTGGCTGCATCTGGCTTTCCAACAGAAATGTTGACACCACCTGCTGAGATTTACCACAAGCTGCCTCCATAGGTCTTTGTCAAGCTTTTGTTAGCCAGGTTAACGTTTACTTTTCCCTCCCTTTCTTCAAAACCTAACAGCTAAAAGGATTTACATGCCACTTTGCACAATGGATGAAATTATTAATAGTCACTTCACAAGCAGCTTGAAGGGAAATATCAGAAACCTAAAAAGCAGGTAAAACTAGCTTTAAGATTGCAAACAGGAAGACAAAAACTTAGCTACACTTGCTGATGTCTTAGACAATGCAACATATCTGGGAATCTACTTCTCTTAGTAAAACATTCCTGAATAAAATATTTTTTCTGAAAAAAAATCCTTAGCATTCCAGACCCAGCTTTGTACTTCCCATACCCAATTGACTATCAGCCACCTGTGTTTTATTCAGCATCTTCATCATTTCCAATTCCAGATACACTGTGCTTAAAATAAATCAGCTTTTGCCAGCCCAGTGACACATTCATTCATCTAATTTACCCAGAACCAAACTATGATCTCAAACCAAATTTGTAATCAGCTATTGACACACTGCTGACTATAAGGTTTTTGTTTCCACATGGAGTATTTAAAAGCCAGTACCTACCAGGGGTGTTTCTCTTCATCTGGAATGGGACTGTGTGCTCTCTACCACTGGATATATTCATTACAGTTTGGCCTGTGCCAAACTTTATTCCTAAACCTAGAGATCCCAGACTGTTCTCTGCCAGCACAGGTGAGCTCAAAAGCTTGTTTCCAGCTGTTTTTAGTGAAGAATCCGGGCACTTCAGAAAGAACCTACAGTCTGTTTTAACTGTTTAAACAAAGAGGCCCTAACCTCCACTAGGAGTTTGTTCCATACAGGGAAAGAGGGGAAGAAAAGGAAAACCCTCCCTGGATTTTCAGAGTGCCCTCAGCTACAAAAAGACAGGAGAAGATGGAGAATGGAACTTAATGAAGCTTGCATGGAGCAAATGATAGCTAAGAAACAAAATGGGGGAAGTACCCAGACTTACTGGAGATAAAAATTACACTGAAAGACCACCACAAAAACACCTATCAATGCCTTCTCCTCCCAAAGCTCTTTCACCACAGTGGCAATTAGAGAATCACAGAACGGTTTGGGTGGGAAGGGGCCTTAAAGCTCATCTTGTTCCACCCCCTGCCATGGGCAGGGACACCTTCCACTATCCCAGGGTGCGCCAAGCCCCATCCAGCCTGGCCTTGGACACTGCCAGGGATGGGGCAGCCACAGCTCCTCTGGGCACCCTGTGCCAGAGCTTCAGAGGGAATTACCAGAGGGATGTCATCACCTTCTTCCCCTGGAATGGGAGATGCTCCACCCTCCTCTCCAGATGCCTCACCTTGGGGAGCTGGGACCCCTTACCTTGAACAGACAAATCACCACCCTGTCAAGGTGTTTTCTGAATGACAAGTGAATTTGTTTTCCCTTGAACATAAAGGAACAAACCCAAGTGTTCCCATTCCCTTCACACTTGCTGAACTTCAAACACTGCTGAACTGCACAGCAATGACTGCAGCATATGCTTAAATGCTGTCCTGATTCAGGCCTAAAAATAGGACTGGTTTCTGCAGTTCCTCTCTCCCTCTTGCTCTCCTAATGACAGACAGCTATTGTGCCATGTCACTCTGACAATAAGATAGCTTAATTGCCCTCTTTCCAGCAGCTGTCAGTTCTGCTTAACTGGGACATAATGTGAGAGTCTGGGAGGAAATGTGTTAATCTATCAGTCACTTACAGCTACTGTGCATTTTCCTGGGCTGGATTTAGAGAAAACTGGCTTTTATGACTGACTTGCTAGACATTATATTCATTGATATGGGCAGCAGAGATATTACTGTTTAATGACTCATTTCTTTGTGAAAGACCCATGAAATAACTTTCTTCTTTATTTACTGCACTTTTTCAACTCAACTTCAACCTGAACATGAACTTCCCCACACATTGAAGGTGTGGTTGAAAAAGGCCTCCTCAAACAAGACAGTGGAAAATGAGCTGCCTGTTTCTGGAATAAATCAGGATTGAGGAATCAAAAGGTTTGGAAATAGCTGTAGTTGCTTTAGAGTATTTGGTGCATTGTTACTGATAGTAATAAAGTCACTGAAAGCACACAGAGTAAGAATCAACATCATGTAGAACACACAATAAACAGCCATGAACTGAGGGTCTTTAATTCTCCAAGAAGCACTCTAAGGTCACACCTAAACACCCAGCCTGTGCAGGCTGCCCCAATTCTCTGTCTCATTCCCCCTTTCTGGTCATGATTATTACCAAATTCCCTCTATATCCCCTTCACTGTCTTGTGCATTCCAGTTACTTTTTCTCCTCCAGTCTCCTGTTAAATTTGGAACTGAAATGCACTGACTGTTTTAACCACTGGTTTAGGAGTCTGTGGTGCTGTATTAACAAACAAGACAATGACATTTTTTGTGTGTATATTAGTCATGCCTGTTCCAACTCACACCTTCCTTTGTGGGCCTTCAGAGAAGGCTGTGAAGACATAAAAAAGAAGGAACAAAATACAAAAGCTGTACGAAAAACAGAATAAATCTGACAAGAACAATATAAGGCTTAGTAAGATTTGAACATGCAGCTTGCTTTAATCATTTAATCCACTTCCCACTGTTTTCCTACTGACACTTTTGGTTCTAAGCCATTAAAACATGCTGATATTCCAACCAGTCTGGCTGCAAACTTCCCAAACTCTGGAAGTAAGCCATGCTGACTCCACTGAAAGAGCACAGGTGAAACACAGAAGTGCAGGGACTTTGTCTGGAGGTGGCACAGTCCCTGTTTCCTCTCAAGTGAGGTGGCAGCCAAAGCTTCCCACATTGCCAGGGAGAGCTGCAGGGGCACACAGCACAGAGATTTGTGACACTTACTGTGGCATTAATAATCAATTGGTGCAACTGCTACAGCCCATAAATCAGTGTTTCAGACAGCTGGGAATGGTTTGCATGTGCTGTCAATTCTGAACTGGAAGCTACTTCCAACCTTTACCCTGAAGTTACCCAAGTGCTATACATTCTTCTTCCTAAGGTCACAACAGAATGAGAATTCCCCAGAAGCTGGTTTTTCCCCAAAAATCCCTATTAATATATTAATGAAAATTCACATTTTTATTTCAAATGTGATTCCTCCCTCCTTTTTCCAATGATGTCCCTGTATTAAAAAATGCACTGAATGTTTCTGTATCAAGAATAGCTGGACAGACACAGTTACTAAATGAAAAAGACTTATTATCTTCCCATGTACAGGAGACAGCATTTCTCTTTATTTTACTGATACTTGTTCTTAGATGAAATATGCTAAAAACATTTCCCACATCATTAACTACTGAAGAACTTACTTGACTTTTTGGATCCAGATGCAATAGTCTGTAATGAAGAGATCATTAAGGATGTAGGCAGGGTCACTCTCCATAAAAATCTTGTGAATGTCCAGCAGACACTTCAAAACTGCAGCTTTTCCTGGAAATAGATTTATATTTTTGTAACTCACTAGAAATCATAATAGATCAACTTTATCATCTCACCTTTGAGGCTTTAATAACCACAGTATCTACAACCAGGTTGGAAAGTGAGGTTGATTCAGAGGCTGGGAAGAGCAGCACTGTAACTCTGTCCTTTACCCACATCCCTGGGGATGGATTGAGCAGGAATCTCTGTGCAAGACCAAAGGCTGCAGGCACAGCCATGCATGGAATTCTGCACAGCTGGAGCAGCCCCTTCCCCCAGCTTCTCCTCTGCTCCCAGCTCTGCTGGCCCAAACTTCGGCACAGACAAACAGGGCACTGTATTTTTAAAATCTAAGCTGACAAGTAGCTCCCAAATAAGTTTTGCCTCATTATTTGTCCTAAGAGGAGCATATTTCCCTTTATGCCTACACAAATAGCAGTGCTGGAAGAGAGTGAGGTTGGGAACAGCTCACAGCAGGGTCAAGCACAAGGAATTGTGTGAGGCAATGTAATGATGCCACTGCCTACCAGCAGAGCAGGGCCTGGCATTAGGGAGGACTTTTCTTACTTCTGCTAGTTACAAGATAATTTGGCAGAATGAAAGAAAAAACTCACTTCAGGCTCAAGAAGGGGCCATTTGACACAGTTGATAAATGAAGGAAAAGATTAAAAATGTGAGAGTTTTCTCATTCCACAACCAGAAAATTCTGTTGTCAGTTTGATTTTTCCTTCCTATGCAACCATCCAATTAAATGCAATCTCCTCCTTTAGTTTTCTGATGACAGTTGCTACAGGGTTAAGTGCTGGAACACTTAAAAAAAATTATTTTCACTGTTTAATGGGGAAAAAAATCCCACATTCAAATGAAAACAGCCACCACTGCAAATGGAATCTAATAACCCTCTCCCAAGAGGCTGGCTCCTCCTAGGCTATGAAACCTGAACAGGGATGAAATTACATTTTACAGATTTAGAGGAGAGGAAGAAAAAAAAAAAGGAAAAAAAAAGATCAGAACTCCCCCTGCTGTTCAAGCACAAAATTTGTTTTCTTGTTTGTAAGTAATTCCATGCTGAAAAAATACAGCCAGAGAATGAAAGTTAAGGAAAAGGAAGGTGGCAATAAGGAGAAGAGACATGGAGAGCAATAAGCCATGGCAAATAGAACAGGAAAACCCCTAAGTCAGCAAAGAAAACATAAAATCCCAAATATAACTAATAACTTCTAAACTGTATCCCCATCAATGCTTGTCAAACATCACTATTTTGACTAAAAAGAAGCGTGCTCTTTTGAAAAGAAATGATGTGTGGAATTAAAATTTTGCTAATTTTTTCAGGTTCCAGCTGTCAAGCTGTCAGCCCAAACCATTTACAACATCCACTCCTGTTACTCATCTGCCAAGTAACAATGTACATCAGTGAATGTTACATTAATGCTCAACAAAAAAATGTCTTTCTTCATAAATTAAAAGTTTTGAATTATAGTAGCTTAATGTGTCTCTAATGAGAGTAATGAGAGGCTGCAAATCTTGCCAGACTTGAAACAGGGAATCCTGCATCAGGCAAACTATCAAATGTCTGCTTTTAGAACATGGGTCCATAGGTTTTAACAGGTTTTGCATAATTACAGCTGTGCATTACACTGACCCATAAATACACTGCTTTTTATGTGCAGATCCTGCTTCCTCATTATTCAAAAAAAACCCCTAGTTCTATTTAAAAGTACAAATAAAAAGATTCCAACATCTACAACAGAAAAGTCAGAGTGTGGTCTGCAGATCACTGCATCCTTCTGGAGTTCCTTGCTGTGACAGCTGCCAGACAACAGCCTGCAACTCAAATCCTACAGCTCCAGAAATCCTGTCCTCTTTCCACAGGCTGTTTCAAAAAGGGACATAATTTGACCCCAGCTCTGAATCTGCCATTTGATATGATAACCTAATTTTACACCATCATGAAATTCTACCAGCTTTCATAGTGTGTATTTGGAAGGAAAGTTTAAGTCCTATATTTCTATTTCACATTATTTTTCCTGCAGACTTCTGTACCTCTTCAAGGAGGAGCATTCATCTAAAGAAAAACTGAACTCTGCTGTTCCCTCTTCTTAATGAAACAGTAATCTTGGAGAGAAGAAAGGAATTCTTAATTTTTTCTTTAGGGTCACCTTAACCATTTTTTGCCTTAGTCCTACAAAGAGCTGTAGCATAAGAGGCACAAAGCTCCCCTTTGTCCTCAAGTGTTGATGTTGCACAGCAAATACTGGACTGCCCCACACCTTGGGACAGCTGATGTCAAACACTGCATGGATTTTCTGCTGCCTAACAAAGGAGTTGCTTCTGAAGTTTTTTCCTGTCCAAGGCAGTAATTTTCTTCTCTCCACAGCCCCACTTTCACAAAGCCACAAGATGTCCAGAAACGTTGATAATTCAACATTTGGGTGAAACTGGCCAAAGGATTCAAAGCTATAAAAAAACCAGACATACAAAAAGTGTCTCTAGAGCCATCACTTGCCAGCCCTGACACTCACCCAGCTGCAGCACCATGACTGTGTCACTCAGGGCACGTGTCACCAGCCCAAAATGCCTGTACAGGGGATAGCACAGCACTCTTCTTCCAAAAGATACCAGGACATCATGGATGCTAGAGAAACTCTGTGTACATCAGTGAAAATCTAAGTTAGTCTCTGTGCCTGTCTTCTTTTAAGGAAAAAAAGTCACATAATACAAGAAAAAAGCCTATTTTAATACATTGTGCCTCTAAAATTCTCTGTTTGAATAGATATGGAAATCTACATGTTAAACAGAAACAAGACACTGCACATTTAGTTTGCATGGCAAGGTAAAAAAATCCTATACATTTTAGTGGTTTGGGATTAAAAAAAAGAACATAGAGAACATGAGAATAAAACATCTAACTCAAAACTCTGCCATCCTTTAGATTAAAGCAATAAATTACATCTGTCCCACATTATTATATATATTAAGGAGAAGCTATAAAAAGCCTTTTAAGAATAAAGAAAAATTAAATCCATATGATATTAACCAAATACATGTGTACATATAAGATCTTAAAAAAATGATACATGACTCTGCTTTTCATGAAAATTACAGATACTCAAGACAGGGATAAATATACCTGCCTGGGGAGAACAGTTCATTGTTCTCCTTTATGAGTGAGGAAGACCCCTAATTTACTCAGGCCAGAGGCATTAAGGAGTTATTAAAGACTTTCTTAAGAGAGATTTCCTTTCCAGCTTTCACTTTTCAAGACAAAATGCTCCATTTATTAATTAAAAAAAACCTATTTCATCTTGAACTCTCAATCTATTAAAATTAATAAAAGCACTCTGCTGACAGCCAGCACTTTTCTGCATTCTGTGACTACCTCAACCCATTGTTCATTTCAATGGATCACCAGCAATCTCTTAAATCATTTATGGTTTGTGATTTAATATTTAGAGGCTAAGGTGTGTACATGTCATGCCCAGCAAAATGGCAGTCAGCTCAAATAAACCAGAGCTGAGGCAGTTTTTTTACAGAGTGATGAAAACTCCCACCCCTAATGGTTTGTCTAACAGAGATAGTCATTAACAGCTTGGTGCCAGGATTCTGAATTTTCTGGGTGTGAAATGTACTGTGGGCACAGGCTGCTCCAAGAGCTGCTCTATCACAGGACAAGCACCTGCAGAAAACTCCTCCACTTTGCTAGGACATGGAGCTGAGAAAAGAATAAATTGTGAATTCAGGCATCAGGGCATTTTACCTGCACTACTTTGTAACCTGCAGAGTTCAGAATAAAAGATCCAGAAAAGCTGTTGTCACAGCACAAGTTATTATACAAAGAATACAACATTCACCACTACTAGAAAAGTCTGAAGGACTGAACCCAAATTTCAGTTTTGATCCATGGCTCAGTAATTTCAGAGTGAGGCCAGGGCAGTCCTCTCCACCTTCCTGCATTGTAAGAATTAATGAATTACAGGCCAGGTCAAGTCTTTTCTACCTCCAGCTCTGTAACAATTTTTTTCCACAGGCCTGGGTGCTTTCAGTGAACAATCTGAATGTTGAAAGAACAGAATTCAGTGTGTCCTCTAATCTGTGTTGGTTTTAAAGGGTGAGAAGCAGCTAAACAAACATGGATGTGGCACTTGGGCATGGTTTAATGGTGAATATGATGGGTGCTGGTTGATGGCTGGAACTGATGATCTCAAAGGTCTTTTTCAACCTTTATGATTCCATGAATAAGGCTGAAAAGAAGGAGCAGGTAAAGCAGTATATGTCCACTAACTTCTGGAGCCCAGAAGTCAATTTTTAATACAATTAAAAACAGGACATACACTTAATTCATCTTCAATACTGAAAGAGTAAACCTGGCACAGAAACACAAAACACCAAAAAACCCCAAGTAATACAGCAAACACGCAATACAGAACTTTATTTTTACTTACCTCCAGCCAGCACAATGTTGCACTCAGTTTCCTGATGTTCCAAGATGATTCAACCTGATTTTAAGAGGAGACAGTAAAACAACTATTATCTAATCCAACACTGCTGGCAAACTACTTAAGATAACATTCTGGCACCAATTTCAGAACCTTTGTGAATAAGAAGCAGTAATTATATTCTGTGCATTGAAATGGCCACAGGACAGCATTAAAAATTATATTGCAATGCAGATGTTGGATAACTGAATTGGTTTCCACAGTGGGAAGATCCAGCCCATGCACAAAGTCTCTAAAATACAACAGCAATACACACAGAAAAGGTATTTTAGGGAATTCTGTCCCTTTGCACAAAGCAATGAACTTGAATCAACAAAAGCCAAGCACAAATGCCTTGTTTCATGAAAACAGGTCAAGACTTTTGGCTTTCAGAGAGGATCTCCAAGCCAGCAGTGCATGTAAAATGTCATTATTCTTAATATGTGACAGATTCATAGTATTTGAGTGGTAGTGTGGTCTAGTGGGATGATCAGGGCAAAAAGCCAGAAAGCCTTGATCTAGAATCCTGGCTCTAGTAAAGATTTGTGTGGCCTGAATATCTTGGTTTTCCTATTAAATAGGAATAAAACAAAGAAGGGGGGAAAAGGAAAAACACAGTGTGTTTTCCACATACACCATACAGCTATTGCAAAAGCAATAAAGAGTTGTACAATTGTGTTCCTGGCAGATTTACAATTTTGTGCAGCACTAACAGGCAACACAACAACAATCTCAGATTATTCTGATGAATAAGCAGGTCTGGACATTTTGCTTGTCATTCTACAATCCATGCCCTGCATGTCTGCCTGATGAAGACAGAATGGTTTTGATTACATGTTCCAATATTTTGATTAAAAGCACAGAAAAAACATCTCCTTGGTTCATATCAGCAGAGGAGATGGGAGGCACAATGTTGTAACAGGAAAGCAGGTCCATTTCCAAGAGAACAAGGTATCCACAGAACAAAAAAGAATTATTTTCTTAAATTTGCATTTACATAAACCAAGATACATCACAAATCAGAAACAGACAGAATTGTCTGGAATCTCCTGCAACTCCCCATCTCTCCTACTAAAATGCTGCTGAAGAACTCAAGTATTTAGAAATCCTCTTAATCCCCATGTGCACCCCAGCAACTCAACCTAGAGGTATAAAGTCTTTCATTTTAACTTAATCATGTCTTTTTAATGCTTGGAAGCAAGTTCACTTTCAAAGGTAAGTTTCCTAAATGGCAGTACAGGGTCCAGCACTAGGTTCCTAAAACTTGTTATATTTTCACTTTTTTAACTTACATTCTTGTCCCCCTCATTGACACAGATGTCATAGCAATAAGCCAGAAGAATATCAATTAATCCAAGATACACATGCTGACGGCTTCTTTTATCCAGAAGGTAAGATTTATTAGTGAACTTTCTCAGCTGCTCTCTCTCTTCCTCAGAGAAGACAACTATAAAAAGTAAAAGGATAATTGATTATGAATTTAAAGCTGGCACATTCACTTTAATAGGTGGTAATACTGCTTCAGCAGTGTCTTTAAAAAGGAGCATGTAACTAATCACAAGTCTCCCATCACTCAAGGAAAAGCCTAAATCACTCTTACTTTCACTTTTAACTTTTATTAAACTCTGGTATATTCCTTTCAATGTCAAGCTCCAGCACTGCATGTACACACTGATGATTTTGAAGCTGTCCACGTGCCAAGGATTTCTGTGGATGCCTGGATGTTTTATACAGAGATAAATGCACATCAGGATCTGAGTAAAATGAAGATTCTCAAGCCCCCATTGTATGGAATAAAAATCCAGAGCCAAGGAGAATTTAGCAAGACTATGGCAGTTCTACCTCTGTTCTTCTGTTCAAAGCAGTTCAGTATCACACCCTGAATATAGATGATGCATCTATATTCTATCAGTAAATTTCTTTGTAAGTTGATTATTCAATGTTAATGTGAACCACATTTCACTTTTAAATAGAAAGCAAAGAAACTCCAAGTGAAATTCATGAGCCATAGCAGTAAAGTTTCCTTTCTCTAAAATGCAAACTCTCTGAAGCATCATAACATCTACAACTGGACCATAAACAGAAATTCCAAGTCTACTAAACAACAGCAAACAAGATGCAGACTAGACAATTCCCTAAGGTAAATGTTACAAGATGTTCATTTGTTGCTGCAAAGTGCCAGGTGTTCTAAATAAAATAATCTTCTCTAGAGAAAATACTACAATGTTAAAAATAAATATCTATCCATTGCTTGAAGTTTCTGAACAATTAATCACCCAGGCTGAAACTCATTACTAACACGTCCAAGGCACTACCTACTTTGTTTTCCCAGTTCAAAAATCCAAGTACATGGTGTAAGATTATCAGAACAATTAAAATTGTAATTATATTTTCTGCTGTACTAAGCCTGTACACTTTTGTACACTTACACTGCCAACGTTTTAGCTGACAATCTGTACAACAACTGGTATTAATCTAATGCAAAGCAGCACTTGCTGCTACTTACCAAATAAGCTAAATTGGCAAGTTCTTTGTAACTTTGATTAAAAATTTTGTGTATTTGTCAGTGGCAAAACCATGCCAGAGTACAACTGTGTGTTAATACATTCACAGCTAAAGGAATCAGACAAATTCCCCTCAGAAAGTTACTGACAGATGATACTGCAGACATTACCTTTACATTTTAATCACCTCTTTTACTTACTTTAAACTGGCCATTGCTCATGTTATAAAAAGAGGTACTTGAAACTGTCCTTCAGCAGCAGTGTCAGTGAAGCAGAGTTTAATCTCTGGAGGGGAGGAGGAGGTCTGACAGCCAGAGGGTGTTTTGTTACAGCCCTACTGGTATTTTACACTGTGATAACACCACTTAAATCACTGTGAGATCTGTATCTCAAGACTACTATGACACTTACAGTTCTAAATGTGTTAGGGGCACTTAGATAAAATGTGCTGTATCTCCACAGAGAGCTGGCTCAGTGGTCAGACTCAGGGAAGCCCAGGTCAGGAGGTACCTCTGATCAGCAGCTGCTCAGAGCAGGGCCTTGGCTTCTGCTCCTGGCAAGCCAAGCCTGGAACCCCACAAAAGGGGCAAGAGCTGAGCAGAACTGACCCCTCCTTCCCTTTTTCTAAAGTAAAATATTGTATTGCAATATTAAGGATTTTTAATACATGCTTCTATCCCTGTAGGTTAAGGAATCAGCAATGTGAGATAAAGGAGATTAGTCAGCAGAGAGCAGATTAGTCAGAATGAAGTTAGTTATTGATATTAATCAGTGGCAAACAAGTCTGTTTTCAAGCTCTTCCTAAGCCATTAAAAGATGAAAGGCAGCACTATTCTCACTGGAGTCACCCAGAGGCTTTGTGCAGGGTCAGCATTTCCCCCAGGGCTGGATAGTGCCTTCAAAACTACTCAATAATACTGCAAACTTAAACAAGTCACTGAAATAGTGAATCTGATTTTCTATTAAACTGTCTCTGGTGCTTGAATTTGTTACAACCTGCTGAGTTATGAGAGATTAGTGGAACTTCTCACTTCTTTCCTGTACAGACTCTGCACCTCAAAAGGTGGCACTGAAGATTCCATCAGAGTTCTCCCCCTTGTACTTTTTTGAGGCCATTCTTTGAAAGTTGCAGGTTGTGGCCATCTGCAGTTAAAGCTCTGTCTGGTATACTGTGATCAGATGAGCCTCAGTTTTACAAGAAGTGAAACAAAAGTCCTAAATTCACCAATCTGTCCCCTTCTCCACACCCATATTCACACTGAGCTCTGGTTTGTTCACCCCTCCCCTTTCTTTGCAATTCTTCCATTCAAATTTCAGCTCCTGCACGTGTTTTCTTCCCTGTCAAGCCTCCACCTCCACTTCTCAAATCAGCATTTCCAGCACATTTTCTCCACATCACTTCTGACCTTCTTCCTCCAGGTATTCTCCACAGAATCACTGGACTTGGACAGCCTTTCCTGGATCTCACAATTTCCTTTATACTTATTTTTCTTAGTATTCTTTAAAATCTACAATTCCTGCAAACCATACCAACACCATTCTTCCTTCTTACTGTTCTTGCCTTTTAAAATCTGAGATGTTTTACAGTGGAGACTGATCATTAGGAGTTTTGCATGAATAAAAAGCAGGATTTCTTCATGTGACAAAAAGCTGCTCTGCAGCAGAGCAGCACCAGGCAGGTACACACAATGCAAAGGCCTTGAAGATATTGAGCAAAGCAGGTAGACAGCACAATTGCAGAAATTTCATAAAAAAAGAAAAGCAATCTATCTTAAAGTTATGAATCCACCAGTAATGGTATATATTTGAGCCAAGCCTTACTGAAAGGTGGAACTTTAAAAGGAAATTGCTTCTCATTCTATAAAGAAATAAGAAAGAACAGTCACTGGTAAGCATGAGAGGTTACCCTGAACAAAATAAGATATCCTTGGAGCATATAAATGCTAGATTAAATACATATGTCAGCCTGAGCCTTTGAAGATTGTGTTGCCTAAAGAGGAGTTTTTTTACAGTTGTGCAACTGGAATAAGAATAAAAATGAACTTTTAACCAAGCTGAATGTGACTGTTAGAAAATACAAACCCTTTCATCTGAAATCTGTGGAAGTAAGACATTAATGTAAACTTGAGCAGCAGCAGAGGGCAAGATTTCCAAAAATGTTACCCCCTCATGGGAAAGGCTGTGTAATTAGTAAGGCTTTATAGAGCATTACTTGACTTCAATTAGACATTTTAAGTGTGAACAAGAATGGCCAGAAGAGACAATACACAGTAAAATGTACAAAGAGGACAAAAGAAAGAAAATACACTTAAAAATAAGAAGGAATTTTTTAAAAAGGCAAAATACACACACCATGCACACATGCTGGAGACAAAGTAAAAAGGTCAAAAACAGATTCAAAGTAAGGGCAGAAGAGAGGCTAAGACTTTAAATGTTAATCAGAGGAGATGAACTAAAAAGAGAAAAAATTTGGTAATGAGACATTAGAAGAACCTGATGATGTAAAAACAATGAAAAAATAACCAGGGATAAATATAAGAGCAGTAATCAACCAAAGAAAAATCTTCAGTTAATTGCAATGTCATGTAAAAAATGAAAAAGGCCAGCTGTATTTCTAATTACTCCTTGCAGCCAAAGACATTATAAAGACAAAAGTAATCAAGTTTCTGGTTCCAAGAAACCAATGAAGATAACAACTGAAAAGCCATCAGTGTAAGTCAGGAAAAGGAAGAAACAACAAATAATTCTTTCAGTGTTTCTGAACAAGAAAATAAAATTTTAAAGGACCTGCTAATTTTTGTGTCTCTTTCCCACCCTAAACTCTCTTTTACATATTGTAACTTGAGGAGCAGCACTTCTTTAATCAAGAACAAATCTTCCCTTCATACAGGACAGACAAATGTTTGTGCAAACTGCCCAGGGCAGCACACCTACCACAAGCTGAACCTGTTTTAAACACCCCAGTATTTGAAGTCTCTTTACAAGCTCTATGCTTGAAAGTCCTCATCATGGAAGAGGATGGCAGTTCTGTTATTTAAGATGCTTTCCTTAACACAAGACATGAATTTGGAACTTGGGAACAGTAAGAAATCTGGGTATCTTCATGTTCTGCTTCTTCTCCACAAGCAATAAAGAGACTACAGCAAGGTTCCAACCCCTCCCTCTTTGTGTCCTTAGGAAAAAAAGGAAACAGGGGACACATCTGCACTACCTGGACCCAGCCCTGGCCCCTCTGCATTTCCATCGATGGGAGACCTGCAGCAGAACCTGCACTCCCTCTCATGGTGGTTTCCTTCACCACAGCTCCCTCAGCTTTGGGAACCTCCACTGATTTCTGTCACTTGCCACTCAAACAGCACAAAGGTTACAAAACTGAGCTCTTCCACAGGAAAAGGCTGGACTGTTGCCATTAACATCACCACAACTCCACATCATCTCTTAAATTACTTGCATTTCCTCAAGATCCACATGAGCCTCTCCACTCAGCCATGTGAAGGTGAGATCAAGCTTCTTATCATTCTTATTAAATATATATCTATTACAACAAACTGGTTTGGAGAAAAGATGATCCTTTATATAGTCCCATTTTCTGTGTAATTTTCATTAGCAGGCTTGCCAGGCTGTTGAGTTTGTTGGTGCCTCAAACCCAGCAACATACATGTTTTTCCTAAGTACCTCAGTTTGGAGGAAAAACATTCCTAATCAATAAAATCATCCAGCAGCACTTCCTTTTAATTGTATTCCTTAACCCAAGCAAACAGGAATAGTGTTTCATTTACTAAGGAGTGAATGGATAAAAACAAACAAAGGAACTCCTCATTATTGTATTTTCAAGCCTCTTGTACCTCTGTCCAATGCTTTTTAAATCAAATGTTTATGATGGACATAATTAACAATTCTGGCTTCAGAGGCTGAAAAGAGACCAGGAATGAAGATCAGATTACATTCACAGTAAAACACACAACATCTACCCAAATTCTATTGTTCTCCTGTAGTAAATGTGGAAGTGCAGGTATTATCAGTGCTCTAAGAACCTCTGGTGAGGGGATTATCATCATCTGCTTCAGTAATATCAGATTTTCATACTACATAGGAAATGAACACAGGACAATAGAAGAATATGCAGAATAGTAACTTGCAGTGCTCTCTGTAATCAGTGTGTGCAGGGAGGCATCCTCAGTTATCTGTGAACAGGGCTCCCACAAGGCCACCTCCTCACCCTGCAGAGAGCTCTTTAGGTTTCTGACTGGACACAAAGGCTTTTCTTTGAAAAAAGGCAGACATAAAAATGGAATAAAGCAATAAATTATAAGTGTGAAATAGTGAATTTTCTTTGAGAACAACAACCTACAACATAACATGGCATCACAGCAATTACCACTCCAGCAACAGATGTGTGTGTACACACATTTATATCCATGTGTGTTCTCACCAAAGGTAGGACTGTCGTGTTCCTGATGACTTTCTCCCTGCAAGGCTGTCATCTTTTTATGAGCATCAATCCACCAGGGTTTGTACTTTAAAAGATGTTTAATAGCTTCATCTTCAAAAAAATCAGCTCTAGGGAAAACAAAAGGAACAGTTATATGCTATTTATTTCAGTTCACAGGATGTGGGTATGTATTAATACATACATAGAATACATCTCACTTGGCTCTAGGTTATTTTCCATACATTGGAAATATGTCTTTGACTTCGAAGCAGAAAATAATGATTATTAAAAACAAGCAATATTCTCTTTGTTACAGTACCCCTTCCTTAGTTCCTCCACCTTTCCTGAGCCACTCAGAAGCCCAGGAAATTCATGAGCTCACAGCATGACAGGAAGGTGAACCAATCTGATTTGTTCTGGATGCATCTAAAGGAAAACATTCCAGAAAGAAGAATTCTCACACAGACCACTTGATTTCACTGGGTAGCTCTCCCCTTAAGAACCAGGGGTTCTGTGGGGAGCAAGGTGTGCAGCTGAAGGGTAAAGATGAAGCAGGGATGGGGATGCACTTTAAGCTAAGTAAGGACATGCAGCAGCAAGGTGGAAAAAAGTGTTTTACAGGAATTCTGGAAGAGAGATTACCTCCATCTCAGCACAAAGCCACTGTGGTAAAAATTTCAATCTAGTAATTCTGGGAGGATTTATCCTAAAGGATTCAAGTTCTAAGCCTCCTCTTACCACTTGAGCTTTTTCTTCAAGCCAAACAATGGTATAAATACTGAGAATTGAGAAAAAGAAACCTGCAGGAAATTTCTTAATACCTTCTTAATCACCACACAAAACCTGAACACAGAATGCAGTTGGCTTCACTCTCACACTGACAGATTTTTTTTTGCTGCCTTCCTTCAATCTCAAAGTAATTTAAAGA
This sequence comes from Climacteris rufus, assembly GCA_013398175.1. Lineage (NCBI taxonomy): Eukaryota > Metazoa > Chordata > Aves > Passeriformes > Climacteridae > Climacteris > Climacteris rufus. The sequence goes on from VZRZ01002544.1 coordinate 334,986, forward strand.
TATCAGCCAGTGTACATTTCCCTGAAAGGCACCAGGGCACTTGTTTGCCCCCATTTCCACCAGGGTTCTCAGGAAAACAATTTTTGTTGAAGAAAGGCTGGTATCATCTGTTCTGAAACAACCACTAAATTAAATGGTGTAGCTCTACCAGGCCAGAACACAGAGTCTAAAATGGAAACTTAAAATTACTGCAATTTGCATCCCATTATAGACTAGGAACTACTGCAGTTCCAGTGAAATGGAGTTCAGAAAGCTCTTCTGTTTTCTGTGTTACAGGAAGACACGAGGCTGTCTCTGAAACATCCAGCTGGGGAAAAATTCCAGGTCTGCAAAGACACCTGCAGAAACAACTCAAAATGGGTTCAGCCTTCCTGAACCAAACAAAACACACCACAGCACTAACTCTCCCCACTGGGGACTACACTTCTCCCACCACATCCATCCTGCAGGAATCAATCTATATTTACAGATCTCATGGCTTCAATTTATTTTACTTATCTAGAAGCTTCTGAACCTAACTGGTCCTGAAATGCTCATCTTGAAAGGCACAAAGAAGCATTTTCACCTTGATTACGTGGAATGAAGCACAAAACCCCACCAAGTCTTAGTTTGAAAATTTTCCTCATTCTGCTGTAAAACAGGTTTCATGTGATGAAGGCAAAAAACAAAGTGGCCAAGGCAAAATCCTCCTAACTTTAAAACTCAGATTACCTCCTCATAGACCAGGATGGCCCATTAACCTTGTTTCTGAACAAGAAAACAAAGTTCTGACATCTACAACCCAAAATGCTGGCAAGGAGTGGCTGCTCAGCTGCTGCAGAGATGAACTGTAAAACAATGTTCAGCCCCACCAGAACACAGACTGAAGCAGTAATTAAAGAGCTGAGCAGCCCCAAAACAGATGAGCAATGTTTTATGTCAGTGCCACACTAAGGCCTGCTCTGATGAGACAAACAGTAAAGCTGTTCTTTCCAAAAGTGATCTTAAATCCACTCATTTCTGCAAAGGAAGAGGGAATGTGCTTTAGAGGGACTGCTACTTGGCCAGGTGGCCTCCATCAATACTCACAGGTAATGGTCAGGCTCAAACTTGGCAGCCTCAGCTGCCAAACGTTTCCTCCTCCGCTCCTCTGCAGGGGTTTGGTCTGGGTCTTTAATGTCAATAACATCACTGAGCTCATCCTGAAAATGCAGCCAAAATTATAGCACCAAGCCACAGCTATGACATGCAAGATTTATTCAGTAAGAATTCAGGAAGGATGCTTATCAGCATTTCACTGAAATCCCTAGAAGAACTTCCAACCTCGCTTGCAAATCTTTCAAATTCAGGCTCCACTGTGCAAATAAAACATCAAAATTCCAAGGAAATGCAATTTATTGAAGCTCCTTAGAATTCATGATATTATCAAGTCTATTCAGGCCATTTTATCATAAGGCAGGAAAGGTTATTTTGCATTCTGATAAATGTGCAATGTTTAACAAAAGCACACAACCATAACAAAGACAAGATAAAAATCACAGACACTGTTCTTGTGACTTTTGAGAATACTCTCACTCTCTGAAGTGGCTGTACATTAATTAATAGGCAACTGCAGTGCCCTTTTAAGCATCATTAAGTAGTGGTACATTAATGCTGATGGGAAATGTATTTCTTCATAAATTTCATGGTAGTAAACCAGCATAATAAATGTCCTAACAGAATGTAAATACTTCTTCCATAAACAGCAATCCTTCTGCTCCAAAACCTGGAAATATTATAATTCATACAATAATGAGTTAGAGCTACAGAATTGAGTTGTACTCCTTAAGTTTTGTGAGCCAGGAAGCCTGCCCAGCAAGTTACCCAGAACTTTTAAGACAGGAAAAGGCAAAATGTATCCACCTGCAGCCTCTGGAACACCCCTGAGCGCAAATTCCCAAACCCATAGGGGTGCTGCAGTGGTGGAGAGCTTTCTGCACAAGGGGTCTGTTCTATTTCCCAGTCAAATTCTTCTTCATCCTCATCAGACAGCTCAGCAGAGGCAGCTGGATCTATGGCATGGACAGAGAAAGAAAATTATTACATAGCAAAGCATATATTATCTTTTAGAAAGGCAAACACTGGTAGCACAATAAACCTCCCTCATTTTACTCCATCTTTTAAGAAATCTTACTCAACCCTGGCTCACACAGTACAGTAGCCCACCGGCCCTGCTTCAAACTCCCCAATTTTCAAAAATGAAGACTGAGAGCACTAAATGTTAAGTGTACTCCCTCAGACTGAAATACCTGTTCCACTGATTTCAGCAAGATCAGAATGTGAGGCTGGGAGAACTCTGGCAGAACCTAAGTGATGTTATCAGTAATTGAACAGAAGTATTAAAACACTAAACAGAGACAGGCAAACATTTTGTCTGTTAAGCACTGATGTTAAGGAAGACAGCCACTGGAACCTGTGGTTTTAATGAGCCTCTCAGTCGAGCCAGAAGCCCAGTTGTAATTTATAGAAAGCAGAAAACTCAACTGTGTGTGTGTTCTACAGCCACTAGAGGGGTACAAAGACCTACAGAGCATTAGTGTATTTTTAAGCACATTTTGAAAGAATTTAAACACAACTAAACCTATAAAGTTGACACATGTGTCATCTGCAACATATTCCTTTCTACACTTATCCCTACTTTGATTTATTCACACCCTTCTCATGCTTTGGCCTAACCAATACCAGAAATATTGTATTTTTCTACATGCATCACTCTCCAGATCTGTAACTATTTCATCACACACGTGTATCATTAATATAAACAAGATTGCTTTTGTCATACCTATCTCTTCTACCAGAGGTTTTGCTGATCTTGACTTTTTTGGAGCTAGAAGAGATGTCAGCATGTCCAGCCCCTCAAAATATTGACCAGGAATCTCCTTGGGTAACCGAATTGTGAAAGTCCCTTCAAGTCAGAAAATAATTATTGCATTAAAATATCCAAGACAACCAAAAATGTGCATTTTTCCTCTAATGAACAGGCTCAGAGGAAGTAGGACACATGCAGGTAGCATTTTATTATGCACTGATCTCTCTGCATGTTTTTAACCTTATTTCATAAAAATCCAAGATTTTAATGATAAAACATGAAAGAGAATATTTAACCAGCTGGAGTCTCCTGACTCACACTCTATAAACACAAAACCATAGAAGAAAAGCTTTACTTTATTTTTAATCCTTCCAAACAATCCACAGAAGATCACAGGAAGCTACATTCATCAATTTGATTATTGTTTAAAGTCAAGCACCTATTTAAGGTTCTGCAAGCAACAAATTAATTTGTTTTATTTTTTTTGTTTTAAAGCATGAATTACTGTAGATAACAACATTTTTAATGACACAGATACCAATAACATTAACCAATACCTTCATCTGTATTGTAAGATGCTTTTTCTCTGCCATCCTCTACAATTCTTCCAGGAAGTGTCAATCTGCAGGCAAAAAATGAGATGCCTCATTGAAAGCCTGACTAATTCTGCAACTTAATGTCTCAGCCTATGAAAATGTAAGGAACATTCTAAAAGCAGCACAAAGGACTTAGCTACCAGACTCCTCTTCCCAGTAATGGAATCCATGCAGTGAAATCCCCCTGGATTCACCACAGGAAAAGACACACTTACTCTACAAAATTTACACCCAGAGAGTTGGCTGGACATTTACAATTAAAAATCCGTTGTAAAGTAAATTTAGAACAGTATTTCCTTCAGCTCCCTCTAACATGATTTAATGCCTAGGAACAAAGAGGCCAGAACCAAACCCCCAAATATTTGCATGAACTGGGCGGTCTGCAGTTAACAGAGTAAAAGCTGAAGATGAGGAACATTCTGAAGGAACCACAATTAAGTTCATTCTCTACTATGAAGGTCAATTTTAAAAGAATTTTTCTATTACTTGCCTGAGAAAGTATGGCTTAGCATAAAATTTGAAATCTTCCCCTTCAAAATAAATGTCAAACTCTGAAGCTCTGGCATAAGGTACTCTGATTTTTACTGTAAGAAAATCTGGATCCTGGGTCAGTTCAAAAGCTGGAGTTATCATGATGAATCCAGCAGGAGAAGCAAACACTGGTTGTGTGGCCCTATAAAAACAGGAAAAGAAAAAAAATTACTGTAACTTCCAATTTATGACAGTAAATGGTGTCTCTTCAAAAACCTGTAAGAACATTTCAGATTCTCACAGAATTCTCTCCCACATGCTCAGGAAGAAAACTCTCATGACAACAGCAGCAAGATCAAAGTGTTATCAAACATGTGAAGGCATCACCCCTCTGCACCTTAATTAAAGTACTGAATGTAGAGCTGGAGTACAGGAAAGCACCTGCTACATTCCACATAAAAATCACACTAAAATTCTGTCCTAAAACTTCTCAGCTTTTTGTAACTGATGTTTATAATTTCACACATAGCAAGTATTTTACAGTTCTACAGTGAAATGAACACAAATCACTATTAAAGCGTATTTAAAAAGCAGTAATACTTCCAAAAAACAGAGCTGTGTTTTATAATTCACACCTGTATTACCCAGAATACAAGCAACAGATTTAAGGACAGTTTAGATACGGTTCATATGTACATTTATACACTTGCATGTACATATTTACCATGAGAAAAGGAATTTACACAGCACTGTTTACCTAATATAATACTTGTCTGACCCCTCAATAGCTTCTCATCTCATGTCTAGTTTAGAACCCAGTTATGGACTGGGTGGTTTTTTTTTTTTTGGTAGGATGTTTCCAAAGGGTCACACAGCTTTGAAAATTAACTTTTTAAAACAAAAATATTTTAACCACAAAATGCAGAAGAGAAGTATTATCTGGGAAAGAGCTACTTTCCACTCACTTGCAGTTACCTTTACTAAATATTATCATGAACAGGTAGAAATCATTAGCCATTAGCAGGGCTTAATTAACAAATCACCTTTTTTAAATGTATAATCAGCCTTGTTTAGCAGGTGTGAAAGAAATGAAACTCCCCATTTCACCGTATCACATGATTCCACGGGCAACACTCCCACCCTTTCCAGGCTGAGAAGCTGCCACGTGTTTTACTGAATTATAACCAGATAGGAAATACCTGGCACGTACAACACCTGAGGAACTTTCCTGTGGAGTCTCTTCTTCTCTAAATACCACAAGCTGGGAAAGCAACAAAAACGCAGTAGCTGACAGAGACCCTGCAGGGATGACATGCCAGCCTGCATTTTTATTTTCCCCAGTCAGAAGTTCATAAATGAACAGCAGCCCTAAAGCCAAGCCCAGCACTCGGAGCATCCCTGACCCCGGTTCATCGCGCCAAACCCCTCCGGAGGCTCTCACAGAAAACCCAGGTACCCCCCAGCTGAGGAACCGCTGGGACACAACGCTCAAGCCCCAGGTATCCCAAATAATCGCGGTTTCCCGGCTCTCCTGGGCAGGCAGGGCTGTGCTCCGGGGAAAGGCACAGCGAGCAGGAGCGGGAGGGGCTGGGCAGGGACACGGACGGTGCTTCCCCATCTCCACCGGGGGCTCGGCGGCTCTGGGCGGGAGGGAGCTGGGGGATCCTCCGGGGCAGGGTCACCTGGAGCAGGCGGCACAAAAATCCCCGGGGAGGTGTGAAATGTCCTCGGGGGAGGAGCCTCCACAGCTCCCCGGGCAGCCCGCTCCACGTAAAGAAGTTCTTCCTCATGCTAAGGCGAAAGTTTTTGTCTTTTATTTCACAGCCGCTGCTCCTCGTCCTGTCGCTGGGCACCACTGAGAAGAGCCCGGGCCCATCCCTGACACCCCCGGGGATGGTTATGTGCATTAATGAGCTCCCCTCTCACTCTTTCCCCCTCCACACCGACAGGCCCAGCTCCCGCAGCCTCTCCCCACCAGAGAGATGCTCCAGACCCCAAATCACCTTTGCTCCCTCCCCGGGACCCTCTCCAGAGCTCCTCGTCCTTCTCGTACGGAGGAGCCCAGAACTGGACGCAACGTCCCGCTGCTTCCGTCACACCGGGCCCAGCGCCGACCTCCGGCCGTAGCCCTGCTTAGCCACCCACCTCCGGTCCCTGCCAGGCGACAGAGCCCTCAGAGAAGGCGGCTGCCAGGGAAAAGCCCCGGGGAAAGCCTCGGGATAAGCCCCGACCGTGCCCGCCCGCGCCGCTCGCTCACTCACGCCGCCGCCGTCTCCGCTTCCCGCGCCCGCCCGCACCGAGGGCAGGGCCACGCATGCGCGGTCGGGCCGGAGCCGCCCCCTTATGGCCGCCCCTCAGCGCCTCCCGCCCCTCAGGAGTTCCCGCCCCATGTCCTGAGGGCTCTGGGCCGTGGCTCGCTGTTTATAACTCTGCACTTTGTTGTGAAATGTGCAGGAATTTAAAGATCTTCTCTCCATTCCAGTTGCCCTTAAATTTTTGCGAAGTTTCCTGCTGTTTGCAAAAGTTGTTAGAAAGGAAGTGATTGACAGTATGGAGGTGGGCAGTGTAACTGTCTAAACCTAAGTTATTTAGGGTAAAAATCGGAATCCGTCATCTTGACAAATGAAAAGAATGAATTCTTACCTGCGGTTGCATAAAAATATCTTGCACAGACTGAGCACGTTTTATTTCAGCAGCTGCTTTTCCTAAGGAAGCGTGGAAATGGAGCAGTCCTGAGTGTGCTGGGGAGCTGCCTTGTTTCTTCCCATGAAAACAGTGGTTAATCCAGTGCTAATTCCTGTGAACAAATGCGATATTTCTGTTATTTTTACACTCTTCTGTCTTTCCTGAGCTACAGATAAGGTGGAAGATCAGTAAACAGAAGAGTGACCCCACACGCAGGGTCAGGAGGAATTCCCAATGACATAAATCTCTTCTAAGCCTCTGGATAAATGCAAACACCGACAGTGTGAGCAGGAGGCAGATCCTGATGGACCAAAAGAAATACAGCATCAAGAAGAAAGTGCAACAAGAAGCTCAAAGGTAGAAAAGTTGGTTTAAAAGCCATAATTTATTAAATATAGCACTTCATATAGAATTAATCCAAGTTTTCTGCCTTTGGACCATGAGAGGTATTCTGGTTCCAGATCATTCTCTACATCTTTAAATGCTACTGACTTGTCTTCCCCTTACTGCCCCCTCTGAAATGCATTCAAACATTTTTCCTGGAGGGGAAAAGCATAATTATGTAACTTCTCCTAATAAAGTTTTCTTTTTTAAAAAAAAAAAATAGACAAACAATCCTCCAGGCTGGAAATTCAATGAATATGACATCTCTTCATGAGAAAACTTCTCCCCTCTTGTAATAAACTGAACCAGCAGTTTAAGTACTGCACAAAAATTAAATCATTTGTTTCAAAAGAGATCGTTTTCCCCACTGATTTAAAATTGATGGATGGTTTTAATGTTCAGCCTAAACTTCCTTGTGCCCCAGTTTTTCATACACAGAAATTGGAGATGCATGGCATATGAAAAGCTTTTTTTACATTAAGAAGTTCATTATATCTAATTTCGGATGCTGATTTGAGTTGGACCAAGACCTCAGTTATGTTCTCAAGAAACTTCTGATCTATTTCCAGAGAATTTCAGCACTAATTAACTTTTGGACCTTATGAAAGTAATCTACAAAAAGGATTTTGGACAGGAAGCTGGATTATGAACCAGTAGGCACCATCTTCTCTGGCTAAATTCAAATTTGCAGGACAAGTCTGTAAAAGATAAAGAAGTTTAATCAGAGAGTTTATTCTTGTCAAACTGACACTTTCCAAGACTGCCTCAGAATCATCTTTTCAGAACCTAAGAACTCCCAGCCTTTTTTCTTTTTTGTGTGCTAGTACTTCCCTTGTCAAAGAACTATTTATATGCTGATTTTAGTGAAGAAAGTGGTGCATCAGCCACTCTGCTTTTCCATCCAACTAAAGTATGAAGCAGCATCTCTAAGGAATGTGTATTGCTTTCTTCTGTAAAATACATACTGAGTATTTTTAGAACTGTAATGAAAATGTTTTATTTGGAAATGTACAAAGACTACATCTTTTAGTGCATCTTTCTGATGGAGCAGTAAATTTGGCTGCTATGTGTTTAATGTAGCAGTGAAGAATTAAAATACATTATCTACAATGTTCTGGGCAACTAACTAGGAAAACTTGCTGTTTGTTTGAAAAATGGAAACACAAAGCTTTGTAATTTATGAGCACAATTGGCTCTACAGGGCTAATAATAAGAACAAGTAAATCTGGCAACCTTAGAAATGGTAATCCAAAACAAAATAACCAAGAGGGTTTAATTTACAAATCCAGAGAAGAAAGTGATTGTATTGATGATACAAAATCACATATTTGAACAGCTTGAGGATTCCAGTGGGTTGCTACTGGTACTCATTTTTTTATTAAGTATAAAGTTTGGTAGGGTTTTATGGTAGTACGTCTATTTCAGGAAAGAGCATATGTTTATGCATTGTGGGTTTTCTGTAGTTTCTCATTTAGTATTGCTATTTTCTCTTAGCATGAAGTAATTTACATTTTCATATCTGGCCAGAATCCGAGTTGGATGAAACTCTGAAACAGTAGCTGTTCCTTGCATTTGGGTTGATACTAAGGCCGAGTACATTTTGGGATGCCCCTGGTGAAGGTGTGCGGTGTCAGCAGTGTGGAAGGGGCGGGCTGGACACTTTCACTGCCGGTGCCACTTGCAGTGCTGACTCCTTGAGGGACACACGAGGCTCCTCCAGTGCAGAGCCCTGTGAGGGATTGGTGAGGCTCCCCATTCCAACATTGGTGTCTCCGTTCTTTGCACAGTTCATACTGCAGCTCCACGGGGCAGCAAGGATTCCTGCATTTCTGTCATTCTGTACATTTAATGGTGATAAATCAGATCACGAACCCAAGTGGGATTTACTTCTGTGACATTCAGCGTTGTGATCTCTGCTGATGTTCCACAGCAGAGTGGCTGGGAAGGGTCACACGGGGACAAGCTCAAAGCCGCCCACAAGCGAGTGAGTGCTTTGTTCCTTCCCAGTTCTACAGGCACCGCACTTTATCCTGACTCGACCTGCCTTGGGTGCCGGTGGAATGAGAAGCGGGTGTTGTTTGCAGGTGACAAACTGGGGCTGCAAGGCGGAGGGAGGCTCGGCACCACTTTCCTTTTAGCAGATTCCTCCTGCTCACCTGGCCGTGCTCGCTCGCTCCCCTCAGCACTGCCCACCCGCAGGAGCCGGGGCGTGAAACCAAAGGTCCCTTTGAGCACCCCGGGGCCCTGCCTGGCGTTCTCTGCTGTCAGGGGCGAGCGCTCCGTGCCGCCCACCCGCACTTCCCCGAAGCCGCGGTGTCCGGGCGCTTCCAGCCCGGGCGGCTACTCCACACAGTACGGTAGGCGCGGCCCGGCCGCCCCGCCCCGCCCCGCGCCGGGCCGGGCTGGGCTGGGCTGGGCTGGG
>VZRZ01002544.1:344575-368611 GCA_013398175.1 Climacteris rufus
CTGGGCCGCAGCCCCCCGAGGAGGAGCCCCGCGGGCGGCGGGACCAGCCACAGGTAACGGGGCGGCTCCGTCCTTCCCCCGGCCCCTGCCCCCGGCAGCCCCCGGCGCTGTCCCCTGCCCGCCCCGGGCTCCCCGCGGTGCCGTGGCTTTGCTGCCGGGGCGTGGGCTCTTCCCCTCCCGGGGGCGCTTCCCCCGCCGGTGAGCGCTGAAGGGACTGTGGGTTCAGCGGTGTGAACTTCCCCCTGCGTGTTTGCCCCGGCAGCGTGCTTGCCAGAGGTGCCACGGCAGCGCTGGAGCTTTTCCCTGTGCCCGGGTTCCCTCCTGTGCCGTGCCCGGGCGGGCACAGCTTCTGCAACAGCGGCTTTTCCCTGAGCTTTGGCCTTTTTCCGGGGGCTGACGTGGGGAATGCGCTGCTTTCTGCGCCGCTGTCACCTCGGGAGCTGCGCTTCGCGGCTTTCCCGGGAGCGCTGCGGGAACGGGGAAGGCGCCTGGTTATTGCTGCCTGGTGCCGCCGGCTTCCAAACCGCGCTGGCAGATTTTGAGCTTTCCAGCTTTTTGTTTTGAACGTTTTTTTAATATGTAAATGAATTTAGGAGAACTTTAAAAGGAGTTTTAAATCGTGGTGTGTTGTGTTTCCTCTCCCAGCACCTTACAGGCAGAGTATTGTTTAAAAAACTAATTAGTTGAGAAAAAACAGCTTTTGGTGGGTGGAGGACTTGTTTTCCCCCTTGCATTCCAATTATATTATGGTCAGTGTGACCTCATATATCTAATTAACTTGGTATGTCTTTGTGCCTCTGATTCATGATTTCACAGAGATGTTCTGAATGAAAGACTATTCCTGTTTTTTTGAGCTCTTACTCCTTAACTTATTAAAGCAGTTGGTTTCCCCCAGCATTGTTACCCCCTGAATGCAGGAGATGTTTTCTGGGGCTGAGAATGGGCCACGGACAGAATTCAAATGCTGGTATTAAAGCAGGATTATTTCCATTAGCAACTGTACCTCCTGAAGTCATTTTTCTTTAAGGCATATCTCTGTGATTATCATGGAAATCAAGAGGAACACTGAAGGAGGGAGCCTGGAAAGTATGGAACTGCCAGGGAATGTAAACAGCTATTCCATTTTAATGAGCTTTTCAGTAGCATCTTCATGTTTCATGGTTGGACATTATCTAACTTTGATTATTTGTTGACTTTGCAAGTACTTTTTACAAGGTCTGCAACACAACAACAACAAAAAAGGAGGAATTCAGTATTCAAACCATGCATTTTCTTCAGGACTTTGTTTGTTTGTGGGGTTTTGTGGTTGTTTTTTCACTCAGGATCCTGCACCATTGGCCCCAGCAGGAGTTTATATAAGTGAGAAGCACAGTTCTGTGGGTCTGGTTCTGCCCCTTGCTGAAAGATTCTGTGTTGTGTTAGTTACTACTAAAATAAAATTTGCTCAGGTGAGGGTATCCATAAAAAAGGAATTTTTGTGGGGTGGCTGTGACATGAAGTGGTCCAAGTGGAGGTGATGCTTGCCTGCTTGTAAAGGTATCAGCAGATGGAATCTGCTGGGGTAAAAGGCCTGGTCCAAGCTAGACTGAAAGCAGTGTGAGGGGCTTGAATTTGGATTGATCTACAGAATCTTAGTGAGGTTTTGTTTGTGTGAATGTAGAACATTGTTTAAATTCAGTTTTGCTAATTTGGCTGGTGTAGTTGGGTCAGAGGATGCAGGGTTTGGGCTCAGCTCAGACACAACGGTGTTATCTAGGATGTGTGTTTGCTTCAGCATCTTGCAGGGAAGATGAATTCTATTTTAACTGGGATTTGTAATATTGCTTTCTGTAGTCACATAATAACAGGCAACATCAGTTTTTAAGTTTTAAGAAGTGCAGAATTCTGCTGACATGAGTAGCTACACATGATGAAAGCTTAATGTAGGCACGTGTCATGAGCTGGCTGGTACCCAGGAAATGTTAGCACTGACATTCATGTGTCCTGCTGTAGTCATTAGATAATTTGGACAAGTCTAGGTAAGCATTGCATTTAAGTTTCTGGTTAGCTTTGAAAATTGGCTTTTCATGGTGGTTTTACAGCTCATTCCTCTTGGAAGTAGCAAGTCCTGTGCCTTCAGTAAGACCTTTTTATATGAAGAATTTTAAGTGTGTGCCAAACCAGTGTGTGCAAAGTATCAAAAAGCAAAAGGATTGTTTTACATTTGAAGGGCAGATGTGACCGTGCTCTCTATTAAACCAGCGTGGCAAAGCTCAGGAAGTGAACCTTTGCCAGCACATTTAGTTCCCTGAAAGTCACTTTTCCAAAGCAAAACATCTCTTGCATGGCAACCTGTCAAGATACTTTTTCTTCCTGTGCAGCCTGTGTGCCCACACATACAAGTTTGGCTTGAGTTTGACAATAATATGGTGAAGCCCCACCTATTTCATACTTGTTTCATAAATAACCTGCCTCATAAAAAGAGATGGAAACATCCATTCTGGTTTTGAGTAGCTTTTTCCCCTTTCTCTGAGTGGTAGGAGGAGGTTGAAACTTCAACCATTTTTTGATTGGCAGCAGCTACAGTTGGTTTTTCTGCAACTGCATCGAAATGAGAACTTGATTTAAAAACATTTAGAGCCTTTCTGATTTCTGTTTCAAAGAGTGTGAGAAAGGGTGTCCTGTTGGGACACTGACTCAGGGGTGACTGTCAGGGAAGGAGCCTGTTCAGGGAATCACCAGGTTTGATACAAAGCCTCAATCTACCCTTGTTTGTGCTGCAAGAGTAAATGAGATCAGAATAGGAAGAAGGTTTCAAAAATTAACAACTATATTGCATTTTGGAAGAGTGTGCATGCATTATCTTTCTCTCAGGAATAAATTTGAAGGCTTGAATAGATTAGCAGGCTCTGTAATGAGTTGGGAATGCATTATTTTGAATGGATTTGGATTGATTTAGACAGGTTTTGGGTTAATTATGTTTGAGACACTTAGGCTGTGACTAATAAGAAAATTACATGTAATCTAAACTTTAAGACCTAGAAATGCACACTGTTGTGCTTGAGCACTCAGGCTGCTCCTGCTGTGTCAGTGCCTTTGTGAAAAAATTGTTTGTAGTAAATAAACTACCAGTGAGCAACTGGATGGGAGTTGCTCTGTATTGTTGGAAGGTCTTTGCTATAAACATTTTATTATGCTCCATCTTACTAAGTCTGTCTGCAGCTGCTCCACGGGGATGTGCTGTGCACATATTTTGTGATGCTTTCTGTAGTGCTTGATCTTAGTTTCTGTGTTTGTTCTTGTCAAACATTAAACTTTAAGGCCCAGGTCACTGTATTGCCTTTGATGTGATAAACATTTAATTTAGGTTATAAAATTCAACTACAGACTATTCATAACTGACAAGTTGAACTATAAATGAGTGTAAATGTTAGGAAGAATTAACTAATGATAATAATTGTATTACTCTGTGGATCTATGGACTTTTTAATGTGCTGAGAGTCTCCTGAGGTAGGAAATTCTTACTGCTGTAACTACCAGCTGTTCCCATTTAGCAGGTAGGAGAACTGGGCTGCATCCTGCAGATCTTTAAGGGATCTCCTTTCATCCAGCTGCTGTTCCTCCTTGCACTGGATGAGGTGCACAGATGAACAGAGGAGGGAAGGGCAGCTGGGATGTTCTTTGCCATGATCTGCTTGTTTGCCCTGCAGGCAGTTTGACTTTGCCTTTATGCCTTCCTCTTCTCAGACTTGTGGATAATTGTTATTTCTTAGAGGCCCAGTTAAAATTGCAGTCCAATGCATCCTCCTGTGGCACTTTTTTATGTCCTGTTCCAGTTCACTGTTGTTTTTACACACCTCTAGCTTTCCTCATGTACTTAAGATGCAAAATGTTATGTCCCAAAATTCTGCTGTACCTCATTGCTACTCCTCTTACTAATTATTACTCTCAGTGTCTCAGACTACTGAGGTAGCTCAATAACTACTGAGCTCCTTTTCTCTGGGATTTTTATTCCTGCTCAGGCCACTCCAGGCTCCTGAACCCCTGCACAATGGAGAATTCCTCACCTCCAAGGCTCAGCTTTCTCCTCCACTCACTGGTGCTTGGAGGTGTCTCTTGGCAGGCAGGATGTCTCCTGTTATCCCTGCTGCCATGGGCTTACCAGGCATTCTGCTTTCACCAGGGACTGCTTTGCTGAGTCTATCCATGGGAAATGCTGTTCCACACTTACTGCATTTTTCACTGCAAAATAGCTGCATAATGCAGAGCTCACCCTGGCTAAAACTGCCCAGGAAAGCTGAGTGCTTTGGTGTCAGGTTTGGAAATCTTGCAATATAAAGCACAGGGTTTAGTCCCTCTCCCAGTGAATTCCACTGCCAGAAGCTACATCAAAGCAGCTCCCAGCCTGTGTATGGCTTGATTTAGAGACTCAATTAAGAGGAAACATTAAACAGATAGGGAGAAGGGGGAAAAGGTGATCTGTGTGAGCAGCTAATTATTCACTTCAATAATTCAGCGGTTTTTACACTAATAGGTTGGAAAGTAAATACCACTTCACACAGATGTAGTATTCCATTATTTATACACTGATGAAATTGGGGGTTAATTAAGACTAAAGCAGAAGACTTTAAACCCTTAATGAAACATATTGCTTTGTACAGTCAGTGAAGTGCCAGTGGCTGATGTTTCTTTCCACAGTTAAGGGTTACTCTGTAGGGTGAAGCACTGCTGTTACACAGAGCAGCTCTTCAATGTCTGCAAAAAATACTATCATTCTTCTCTTTATTTAGAACTTCTCTTTGTAGTATTCAGTGATTAATTGTAATTGTGTGTGCTGAGAGGGGCCAGGATTGATGTCCTGTGCTCAGAGGTGTGTCCAGAACAGGCAGTGATCTATGATTTGCCTTTTGCACTCTCCTGGAATGATTCCTGTGCTTGAGGTTCAGCTGCTTGGCCAGCTCCATCCCCTGTAATGCAGGATAAGTGCCATCTGTGTTGGAATGTGGATACACCATGGCAGAAGCATTCCTGGAGGATGCAGTTTGTACCTGCACGCTGAACACAGACCCAGAAGGTTTTCAAAAGGTCTTCAACTCCCTAGGAGAACCCTGATTTTCCTGGCAGCTTCAATGTGCCTCTCACCTTCCTGTTGCCCTGTAGTCTGGCTGAAAAGTGTTTATAAAGCCCACATAGATGGGTGCTAAGTGAAAACCCCAGTGTTTGGCCCCTGGAATATAGCCTGATTCATCTGGGTATGTGACTATATTTGTTTTTAAAAATCTCTATTTTAGCAAAATCTCAGGATTCCATGGGGTGAGATGGAGAGCAGTCCTTTGAAACTGTGCCAGTGCCTTCAGGCCAGGATTAAGGCATGCATCTTTAATGGCAAAATTAATTAACTGTTAGAACAATTTACATATGGATGGAGTGTTGGGTTTTTTTTTTTTTTAGTATGGATGTCTTCTTCCAGTCTAGCCATTATGGGCTTGGAAATGAAGCTGCTGGGTGTAGTTGTGTGATTTGCATTGTGTTAGAAAGTTGTCTGGGCAGCTGTAACTGTTCTGGCTTCCTGACCTCTGGGCTGGGCAAAGAGCTGTCATTTGCACAGAGCAAGGTGGTGTCTGGTTTGAGGTGCTCTCAACTTGGCTTCATCTGTGTCTGTAGTGCAGTGATTTATGCAAGCCCAGAAAGGCAGGAATAACAGGAAATTTCTGAAAATAGCATATTTCTTTGTGCTGTAATTGTATTGATACTGTTGATCTGTACCATTGACAGAAATTAGCATGCTATTTGCATGTTCTCTGGATGTCTAACCAGAAAAAACCCTCCTGATCCCTTACAAAATAATGGGCAAGAAGAAAACAAACCAACGCTGATGTCTGTTAATGCAGGACTCTCTTCATGTCTACCTCAGTAATTTTGCTGTGCTATCTCTGAATTCCCAGGAAGCCTGGAGAGCAGAAGGCTGCCAAGGAGCCCTCAGCAGGGCAGTGCATGCACCTGGCTGTGGTGGCATGTGGGGACCGGCTGGAGGAGACACTCATCATGCTCAAATCAGCAGTTCTGTTCAGCAACAGGAGGCTCTGCTTCCACATCTTTGCTGAGGATTCCCTTAAGCCCGAATTTGAGAAGAAGGTGAGTGTCTTTGTCATTTGGTAAAGGAATAAATGAGTTCGTTATAAGCTGTAAATCTCAGAGAAAAATTAAATGGATATCAACAAGTAGCAGCTGATGTTTGCTGTGCGGTTCCAAATCCCTTATGCAGGCATTTTTGTACAAAAGCTGTGTAACATGCAGTGTCTGATTCCTCCCACCATGTCTTTCAGTTAAAGGAGTGGCCTTCCTCATATACAAAGAAGTTTGAGTTCAACATTTACCCAATTACCTTCTCAGTGGGAAATGCTCAGGAATGGAAGAAGTTATTCAAACCCTGTGCTGCCCAGCGCCTCTTTCTGCCGGTAAGGCACCTGCATTGCTTCAGGAAAAGCTTCATTCCACAGAAAGGAAGCTTTGCTGTGTAATATTAAAACCATTTTCAGGCTGAAGCATCTGCTTAAGGATATTTTAGTCTGTGCTTTAGACACTGTAAAAAAAACAACGCAGAAATGCAGCCTGGCTTTCTCTGGGCTAACAAAGGATGTGTGTTTCTGATTTGTCTCCAGTTCCATGAACCTCTCAGGCTCTCCAGGCTCTGCAGACTCCAGAGACAGCGTGAGAGCTCTTTTAGGGGAGATCTTTTGGGGTAGATGCTGCGTGCTTTTCTCAAACAACATTCTTTACAACGTCCTCTTTACCCACCATCTTCCTTTCCATATTGTAGCCCTTAAACTGATGCTCTCAGCAATCCCTTTTCCTTGAGTTTTATTTCTTTTTCCAAGGTGTCAAAATTGCCCTTAAGGTAATAATTCCAGTGTGCTCAAAGTTAGATTTCATTCAAGAACTTTGTGTATCCTGGGATCTTAAAGTTCACTGCAAAGTTGTATTATACTTACTGTCATAAACTTGGAGAGAAGGAAAGTGTTGATACCGATTTTGCATATCAGAAGTTGAAAGAACGTTTGCATAAAGCAATTTCTGTGGAACTGAGAACATCTATCAAAAATACCGTGTGGGTTGCTGTTGATTGGGGTGACTCCAGTGAAGTGACAAGCTGTTCACATGATCCAGATTTCTTCATCCTTGTCTTGTGAGAAGTTCAGGGGGGGGACAAAGAGATCTTGCCTCTCTCAGATGGAAGCAATCAGGAGACAGCTGCACGTCCAGAGACGTGGCCTGTGAATACATATGTGAGAAAATATGTGCTGTCAGCACTTCTGCTGAGCTGCCATTTCGGGGTGGACTAGCAACTGCACAAAGGCCAGATGGGCTGAAAGTAACTCCAGCTTTAGCAGGGGTCCTTCTCTTCCCTGAATAAATATTTGTATCACCTGGAAAATAGTCCCTGAGCGTTAGCTTGCTCAACACAGAGTGCCAGGATGCACTGGGTAAACAGCAATCTCTGCTCTTCTGTGATACTTTCTGTCATTTTGGGGGACTAATCATAGGAAGAGTTTAACTTTTGTTTCTCTTCACTCTTGTGATGACAGAACAGGGTTATGCATTCATGCTGATTGCTTTAGGCTGGGCACTGCTTTTACTGATGTCACTCTCGTGTTGCTGAAGTTCTCCAGTAACTTCTTGTGAGGAACATTGGACTGGCTGTGTTAGCAGAGCGAGGAGGCAGCCTGGGCTGTGGGTGTTTCTTTCTCTAGGGGCAGTTGCAGAATATTGTGTGTGGCCAGGCTGAGTTTATGGCTTAGAGTAGGAGGGGCTGTTGGGAGGAGCTGCAGCTGACACGGAGTTCTGTGGGTACAGTAAAGAGAACAAGCTGCACTCAGAGCTGAGGTGGTTTGGTGCTCCAGTTCACAGGCTGGCACAACCTTGGGCTGTTTCTGGGTAACTCAGCCACCATTGTGTTTTTTGGTGCTTGATAAGAGTGTTCTGATAGCCCATTTGAACTGTCTGCACACAGAGGGAGCAGAGGGTTCCAAGTGTTGCTGTTCAGAGAACTATTTTGACTTTTATTTTGAATAAATACCAGCTGGATGTCAGTACAGTTTTTTGCTTAACCTTGTCTGTACTGAGCATTTTCCCCTGCAGCAGCATGAAATGTGCCTGGATTTAAGGAGGACCCCAGGAGAGCAGTAGTTGAGTTTATCAGCTGTTCAGCTCTCAGTTGTGCAAACTGTCTTGCTCCTGATAATGCTAAGTCTGAGTGGAATGTGAGTCTTTGATTCACAAGTGCCTCTCCTGCCAAAGAAATCTCCTCTGCAGCAGCAGCAGGCGTGTGAAAGTGGACAGGAGGCTGTGAGGAATGTGTGAAGGGAAAATGGGGTAAGAGCCTTTCAGTGGGTTTGCTCACTGGTGAAAGCAGAGCTGTGGGATGGGACCCTGGAGTTTGCAGTACTGAACTGCTCTGTCCTGGGCAGCAGGTTGGGGTGCACATTTCCCAACTTGTTCAATCTACCCAGGATGATAAAATATTAAGGAAGTTTGTAAAGCATCCTGCATTTTTTAGAGGGATTCTGAGACATCTGATCAGAATGAGACATCTGATTTGGCACTTAGGTGCAGGTAGTGTAGATTGAGCCTCTGTGTGATCTCACAAGCCAATCTCTTTCTGCACTCTGCTGCAGTAAAACCATTCAGGGCATTTATAAAGACACAGGGAGGAAGGTGTGGATCTTCATGTGAGCATAGAATGAAACTTTAACAATGAACCACAGGGTAGTGCTCTCAGCAGGCACTTGGAACTGGTTTGTGCTCCTGCCAGGGCTGTTCAGACACCCAGTGAGGAACATCCTCAGGTCCCAGGGATGTGGGTCCTGCAGGGCTGGCTGCAGCTGTCTCTGTGCTGCTCTTCTGGGAGCTCCCAAAACAATCAGCTAAAGGATCCTCAAGTGCTTAAGGGATTTTTGGATGATTTTTGGATGAACATTTAGAACCCTTCTCAAAGCACTTAATCTACTTAAGAGCTTTTAAGATAGATTAGCAATATCCCAGTGTTAGAGCTTTCCTCTTGAGGGATGCTCAAGTATCCAGCCCAGAGGGAATAGATGCCAGGGCCTTATATAGACAAAAGTCTCTGTTGTAATTTTGAGTTAATTGCTTACTACAGTTAGGTTTACTAACTCACCTTTGTGCTGCTGTTACTGTTCAAGCTTTGTGCTCTGTCCTTAATTTTGGGTGAAGCTGTGCTAAGCTGCCACGTGAGCCCTCCCAAACCCTTAGGTGGCCCAGCTCCACAGCACCCCAGTGTGTGTTTACACAGGACTGTGTTATTCCTTGCCAACCTTGCTATCACAGGGAGAATCTATGGAGACAGAAGTTGTGAAATCAAATTACAGATAATTGAGTATTTAAGTGAAGTGCCAGGCTAAATATAGCCAGTTCTGTGCAGAACTTTTTGACAGATTTACTAAGAATAATCTATATAGCTGCAAAAAAAAAAAAGAAAAATCACACTTCTTTGAAGCTGTAAGTGCCTGCAGAAGAAGGGGGAAGACAAGCACAGCAAACCACCTTTGTGGCCATCCCTTTCCAAAATGCCAGGCTGTCAGGTGTGTCTGCATGGCCTGTGTGAGCTCAGACCTCCACACACAGCCTGGCAAAGCTCCTGCTCCAGGTCACTGTGTGTCACTTCCAACCTGCACTGCAGGTTCCTGCTCTCTGAGGAACTCCTACAGCTGCACTTGGTGAAATTAAATCCCCCCTACCCAAGGCACAGCCAGGAGAGATGTGAGCAATTCAGACTGACAAACTGCATCATTTAAAGGAGTCTTGACATGTGAAAGAGAAAAGTGTGAAGGGCCTACAGGAGGTAGCACAGCTCTTTTTTTAGCCACTTGGGTGTCACTGCATGGCAGCACTTTGGACACAGGAGAAGGAAGAATCTTTTGAGCAGCAGAAAGGAGGGAGGGCATGTGAATCCTGAGGGGAGGAACACAAGGTGGGCTCAGGTCCTGGTAGACAGTGCACAAAGAACTGAAATACCTGCTTGAATCCATAGCAAAATTATTACAGTCCATTCACTTCCAGGGACTGAAATCTATTGGTGTACTGAAGGCTGCTGAAAGAACATTTTTCTGCTGGAAGGAGCAGTGGCCAGGCTGTCACTTATGCTTGGGAAGGGTGAGGTGTGTCTGCAGGCACCTGTTAAACTTCCCCCTTCACTGGGGTGAGTTTTTCTGCTGGAAAATGCCTGAACTTGTCTCTCTGCCAGGGCCCCCTCAGACAAAACTCTTCCATGGTCTGCAGTGTGCTGTGGGTCCCATAGGCAAATTGCTCTGCTCTCTTTGTGTTCCAGTGTTACCTCCTGTCTCAGACTAAATTTTGGGGTGATTTTTCTTTTTTTAATGTGTTTTGATTTTATGTGACTTCATATAGCAGGTTCCTATGAATTACGTGCTGCAGAAGAATTAATACACAATATACAGGCTATCCTTAAACTGAAAACCCTTTCTCCTTTTCAGCTGTCTGTCTTCTATTGATTTACTCTTACAGTAGCTGTCTTTTTTATTGGTGTGTTTTTTTAGTCCTGGACTCAGGGTACTTAACATCTGCAAATGTTTACTCTGAGCTCTTAGTGTATTACTAAACTATTTTTGCCACTCATTTATTGATACCTCCACATGCTGCTTGATAGTTTTTTTCGTGGGAAAATGGTGTATTGCTATAATTTTCCATCCAGCAGAGCAGTCTGGATTGTGTTGAATGTCATTACTTGGAGTTTGTTGTAAGCATAACTTATTGTTTAAAATGCAGAGACAGTTCCTTCTCCTGCCTGTCCTGTTCTGTAGGAAGAACATGTAGTTATCCTGTCAGAAATACAGGTCAGGGATTTGTTAAACTTGACTAAATGTCAGTCTGAATCCCAAAGTGTTCAGTCAGGTGAAAAATCTCATTTAAGTCTTTACTCATGGATTTGGCATCGTAGTGGATTCCTGTTGAGCATGCTTAGAGATGATATTTTTCACCCACTTGTTGAAAATCTTAATGTTACTCACTCTATTTCACAGGTAATCCTCTGTCACAATACATTAGAATTTCTGTAAAACCCAGTTTCTTGGGTAGAATTTATTGTGACCTGTATAAATAGGAGAGTTTGTCATTAATATCATTGCAATTGGATGAGAGAGTGATTGTTGTGTTCCACAGCATGGTGAAAACCCAAGGCCTTTTGGATTTGCTTTTCAAAGAGAGAGAGAGAGAGAGAGAGGGAGAGAGAGAGAAATAAATAGGGTCAATGGCTGAGACCAAAGTAAGAAAATTTCAGTCCTTCAGGAATTTTTGGACAGTTTTAGCAAATAATGAGGAAGAGCAGCAAAAATGCAGTTGGAACTTGTGGTCAGCTTTAGGTAATGATCTTTATTACTTACCAAACAACCTTACAAAGACTTGAAGCACCACATAATTTGTCCCTCTGTGGGACATTAATGAATGAGCTTGTAAGGATTTGGGCAGCCACAAGGGGGAACACGGTCAGCAGGCACGGATGGAATATCCTGACTCTGCTCTGCAGTTTACACCCTTCTCACCTGACCAACATTACTATGGTTATTCCTGATACAGAACCCGGTAACAGAATATGACCAGCTTAGTTTTAATGTGACATTTCTGTTTAACAAGCAAATTTTGTTCTTCAGGGGGATGCACATACATTCAGTATTAGTATATACAGATGTTTCACATTAATTAAGACAACACCATTGATCACTTATGTGTCAGTGTTCTGTTCTCCTGGGTTNATATGACCAGCTTAGTTTTAATGTGACATTTCTGTTTAACAAGCAAATTTTGTTCTTCAGGGGGATGCACATACATTCAGTATTAGTATATACAGATGTTTCACATTAATTAAGACAACACCATTGATCACAAATGTAAGTGTCAGTGTTCTGTTCTCCTGGGTTACCCTTTCTGTATGTGGAGAATGCTCTATGCTTCACCACCTACAGATCTTGAGAAGAGCTCTGTAAATATACATTATTTACATTCTTTTATTTAGAACAGATACTATATAGTCTTTGCAGGTATTTTTGAGAGCGTGCTGTTTCATCTGAAGGCCAATGCAGCCTCAGTGCTCTGCTAGCTGTGTCACTGTGCAGTTCAAAAAAACCCCACAGCAAGCCAATAATCTGCTAACTCGTTCCTCTGTGTAATTACATTTAGCTGATAAATCAATAATCTCCTCCAAATGACCAGTTTAAAACAGAAGCCAATAATTCTCCCGTTTGCCAATAATTCTGCTGTTTGCTGTCCGCGCTTTGTTTCCCACCCGCTGCTCTCCTCGCTGCCGACCCCGCAGGTCATTCTGAAGGATGTGGACTCCCTGCTTTACGTGGACACGGACGTGCTGTTCCTGAGGCCCATCGATGACGTGTGGCACATGCTGAGGGAGTTCAACTCCAGCCAGCTGGCTGCCATGGCCCCGGAGCACGAGGTGCCCAGGATCGGCTGGTACAGCCGCTTCGCGCGGCACCCGTTCTACGGCGCCGCCGGCCTCAACTCGGGCGTCATGCTCATGAACCTCACCCGCATCCGCAGCACCCACTTCAAGGTGAGGGCGAGCTGCTGCACTGACTCAGGGGGGCTGTGTTGCTCACATGCTGGAAAATTCGCTGTAGAAGTCTAGAAAGTTTGTAACAGAATGGGAGTGCCGCGATTCTGGCCGAAGCGTTCGGCCCTGCCACGGCACATCTTCTCTTTGTGAGTTCTTTGAACAGACGCTTGAGATAAGGCGCAGTAGAAATACTTCAGAGTTTCTTCGGTCTCAAAGTGTTTATGAAGTGTTGTCTATAACTTGGCAGCACAGAAAGTGCTTTGTCGTTAATAACAAGGTGCAAATGGCCTCGAGCACCTCTCGTCCAGCTTATTTATACACCAGATTGTCCAATTAGGGAGATGCTCCATAGGATATTTTCCATAAAAACCCAATAATCACTTGTTCTTATCCCGCACTGCGGAACTTTAGAACCAATGGCAGAAAACACAAGTTTTTGGAGAAGAAAGGGGAAGTAGCAAAGGTAAAAAAGGAAGTTATAAAACAACACCTAAACCCTCCATTTTGGACACTAGTATTATAATATTTCATAAACCAAAATGTCTACACTTTTACCTAATTCACCTAGTGACATAACCTTAACTACACAGCATTAATTTCAAAGTTATCACACTACAGAGGAAGTCTTTTACAGGGTTTAAGATTAAATGAGGCTTATTTCTGGGGACCATAACTTGTTAAAGCAAAACCAGTGAAATTCTCAGAATTCAGGGTTCCAACATGGGAGGAATACAGAATATATGTTTTCGGGTGCTGAAAGCAATTAGTGAAGTTGATCGTTAAATGAAACTTCCTCAAGGCTGGAGTAGTGTTAGCTGGAGCTAATGGTCCTTGACTAGTGTCAGAGCTGGAGCAGAGAACTTGCAGCTGAAGCAGTCTGATAGCAGTGTTAAAAATGGCTTCCCCAACTTCTTGCTTTTCCCTGGAAAGATACACAAAAGAATAAACTCCAGGATCTTCAGTGCAGCTGCTGTATTGTTTTTATGTGAGTAACCAGGGAAATTGGTCATTGCTGCATCTGTTGTAAATAGACTTTTGTATCCTGCTGCAGATGAGTGACTCTGAACTGATGTAAGTGGGAAGGGAACATTTTCATAACAGATCCCCCCTTCTATGGAAAGGGTTTTGGTGTCATTGAGCACGTATTCTGTAATCACTTAAAACTCTGCTTATCCCAAATGGTTCTCAGGCAAGGCCAGGGGTTTCCCACATTGTTACAGGAAGAGCTGGAGTTAAAAAAACCCCCATTGCTCTTAATGTCATAATCCCCAGGGAAGAAGATCTTTAGTCTGTGTTTTTCCTTTCTTTTACACATTGGTTTTCACCTTGTCCCTGCATTTTTCCACTTTTCCAGTTTTTTCCCCTCCTGTTACTTGGAATAGGAGGATTGTGAATAGCAGGAGCTGACATCAGAGCTGGGCCCAGGAGACCTTGTTTTCCTGTTTAGATAAACACCCAGTGAGTTCTGCTGTTACAGCCCTGTCCAGGTCTAGCATTTCCTGCCAGTTCTTCATTTTTCACCTGGATGTCTGACATGGCTTGGCAGAACTTAGATCTCTATCTGTGTGCCCCACTCTGGGTCAGATACCACAGCACTGACCATGATATTAACCCTTTGCTTCTGTTTTCCTGCCCTGCAGAACAGCTTGATACCAGGTGGTTTGACTTGGGAGGAAATGTTATATCCATTGTACCAAAAGTACAAAAATTACATTACGTGGGGAGACCAGGATTTGCTAAATATCATTTTTTACTTTAACCCAGGTAAGGAATAATTCTTGGCATTGTGATTATCTGTGTTGAGAAAATACCTTGATTTTTTCAGAACTGTTACTCATAATATGAATAAGTACTCTGGCATGAAGTTATTGTGTAAGTGCACCTCACATTTATAACCTATGAAAATATTTCTGACGTTGCTGCAGGTAGTGGGGCTCGGACTTGGTTCCATTGAATATGTAAATCTGTTTCCTGGAGATCTGAGAAAATAATGAAGTATAAAATTAATGATCAAGTGAAAGGATGAAGTTCAGGTTTTATGTGTGCATAAGAGCCACAGAACCAGAGTGTAGCTGCAAAAATGTTATTGTTTCAGATGTTTATCTGAATGTGAAATTGCCAGACTTTCTGCAAAGCTAAGCCCTATTTTTCTGCAATTCAGCTGACTTCTGATACTTGTGCAAATAAGTAACAGAGCTGATGTAGACAGAAAGTGGACACAGCCATTGAAATCTCTCATCTAAAACTGCTGCCTTCCCTGTGTCTGCTCCTTCACTGAGTTACTGCTGGAGGAAGCTGCTCCCAGCCTCTGAGGGAGTGATCCAGCCTCAGCAGGCACCAGGATGGTGTCATCCGTGTCCTGCTGCTGAGAAATGCAGGGATTTAAACACTGGAGCACAGCACATGCTTCCCAGAGAAGCTGAGAACCTCATTTCATGCTTCTGAATGGATGCTGAGTATCCATTCTTACTGCTTTTCCTATGTGACCTTGTATTCCCTCAAGCGATCTTAAGAACAACACAAGTTTGGAATTATCTTTATTTACTCTGCTCCCTCTTCTTTTTCTCTAAGGAGTCACAGGGTAGGTAATTGGATATAGCCAAACCCAGGCACATTATAGGAGTGAGCAGAAGCAAAGCAGTAAGCAAACATCTGTTTACTGCAGACAGATGTCAAACATCAGTGTCCCTGGTACACCATGTACTACCCCCAGTCCTAGGGAAACAGAGAGTGGGAATTAATTTCCAACAAGAAACCAATGTTATGGGAGTGTGGTCTCCTAGAGAAAGGAAAAGATGGAGCCAGATTAGTTGTGAAGTCAAACTTAAACTGCTCACTGAAGTGTGGGGGAAAAAACAAAGATTGCAAATACATTTTTATTTTGTGATGAGTGTTCTCTATCAAAGCCACATGTGGGGCTCCTCTGCACCACAGTCTGTTCTTTCCTTGGAACTGGTAAAGAATTTTTTATGAATTGCATAGTATCAGACTGCTTGAGAAAAGAAAATGAAAGAACTGGATACAGTTAACACAGAAGCCTGGACTTTCTGGGCTCTTAAACTCTGGATTGTTGAGACTGGCCTGTGGGAATCAGCCATGGATGCTGCAGGTGCCTTTTTGTAGATGTGAGTTAAAACCACACAGAACTCTGTTACCTGTGCCTGAGGAGCTGCTCCCTTTTCCCATCCCCAAAGGCTGTTGTCCCTTTCTGGAGCACTCTCTTGCTAGAGAGGCCTTAAGGGAAAAAATGGTTCAGAACCTTTCTCCCCTACTTTTGAAGAACCACACGGGACCAGCTGCAGACTTCCTGGGAAGCTGGGAAAGGCCAAGGGAAGAATTCAATCTTCAGTGCTTCTGCCATGCCCTGCTGGCACCAGACAAGATTCATTGTTCCCCAGGGCCGAGGCAGAAAGGTCACAGGGACTGGAGTGATTTATGGCAAGCAGATTGCAAGCACTGTGTGCACAGAGAGTTTGAAAAAAATCACCAGGAGAAAGGGAGTTACGAGCCCTTGTGAGAAATTAGGCTCATCTCTAAATAACCTAGACCTGTGAAATTAATGGATAATGACTCTTTGGAGGGCTGGGGATAAAATACACCTCTTATGCTCTGCTGTATAACAAATTGCCGTGGCCTCTGTGACAGCTTCAGCAGCAAACACTGGATGCACTTTGCAAATTTCCCCATGTTGTGTGCAGGAAGAGTCGGGATTTTTCATAACCCTCACTGCTGTGTGTGCTCCCCTGGTCATTCCTGTCTCCTTTCTGTGGCAGAGGGTGCTGTGCCCTTAGTGCCACCCAGTGTGGGCTTCACTCTGCCCCTTGCAGCTCTGTAAGGGGCTCCCTTGGCTTGTGTTTGCTCCCGGAATTTGTGTTGTGCTGCCTGTTCATGAACCAACAGCTGGGCTGTGTGGGGGGAAGGAGGGAAGGAGGGAAGGGGGACTCTCTGCCGAGCTGCTTGGGATGTTGCAGCAGAAGTAACTCAGTATTCCCTGAGCATCAGTCTCAGCGTGGTTTGCTTTGTTGTACCCCGTGCCTGACTGTCCTCTCTCCCTCGCCGCGCCGGCTGCCGCGGGCAGAGTGTCTGTACGTGTTCCCCTGCCAGTGGAACTACCGGCCCGACCACTGCATGTACGGCAGCAACTGCCGCGGGGCGGAGCGGGACGGCGTGTCCATCCTGCACGGCAACAGGGGCGTGTACCACGACGACAAGCAGCCCACCTTCAGGGCCCTCTACGAAGTGATCCGGGATGTGAGTGAGCCCCTCCCTGCACCCCGTGCACATTCCTGCTTCACTCAGGCTGCTCTTCCAGGGGGTCAGGCCGAGCGGCTGTGTTGGTGGGAGACCCATCGCACACAAAGGAACACAAGGTTGCTTTGGCCTCTCATGTATCTGAGGTGTTTTAAACGTTGCTCCTTCGTATTACAGCAATCAAAAAGGCTGATAAATTGCTTTTTTATAGTACTGAAGGTAGCAAAAAAGTGCTGGAGTGGAGTTTTTCCTGCTGTGGTCCATAAATTCCCAGGGAAAGCTTGTCCATGAGCCTCTGGGCACGGGGAGGGCAGAAGCTTGTACACAGACACAGGGGCCTGTGTCAGCTTGGAATGTTGTGTGCATACAGCTCTGCCTTCCAAAACAACCTGGTTCCTTACAGTATCCTTATGTTAGTAACACTCCTGTAAATCTACACTCCAAAAGTGCAGTTTCTGGAAATTGGCTGTTCAGATAGAGTGCCCAGACAAATGTCTGGGAAAGCAGTGCTCTCAAACAGGGAGGGTGTGAAGTGATGGCACTGGTGACACTCCAGGCAGGTGAGGGACAAGACATTCCCTACCTATGGAAGGTTTTCTCTTCTGCAAACTTAAAAAATGCCATTTCACAACGAGTGAAAACTAATAATTCTTTTTTTTTCTTTCCTTTAGTTTCCATTTGAAGACAATCTCTTCCAGTCCTTGTACTACCCTCTGCAGTCAAAGTTTCTGGATACAGTGCACACTTTATGTGGGAGAATTCCACAAGTGTTTTTGAAACAAATTGAGAAAACTATGAAGAAGGTCTATGAAAATCGTGTCATTGTCTACTTGGGGGCCAACCACAGATACTAACTGTAGCTCTCTTTTTACACAGAATTTTAAAGTCTTGCACTCCACTTCATGAAGGATGTAAGTGAAGAGCATGAACTCCTTTACTGGAATTCAGTATTTCTTTATCCAATTTCCTAATAATCCTTGAAATACAAAAAGCAGGAAATCCTAGAAGCCTACTTAAGTTGTTGCTGAGAACAGCAGGAGAATCCTTTCTTTGTGGAGTACAGTTATGGCCTGCCTCCCCCCCAGTCCCTTACAGTTTAGGAATGTATTCCTTTGCTTGTGAATTGCATTAGGCACAGTCCAAGAATATTGTCAATGAAGAGTACAAAACCAGGTACTATTGATCCATTTTCCTCTTTGAGTGCCATTCCCTGCACAGTAACAGCAGTGTTCCACTGCCAGCCCTTCTCCCATCCCTGCCTTGGGAGACAGCCAGCGCTGCCCCTGACTCCCCTCTCCTGCTTTGCTGGAAACCTGGGGCATGGAAATGGTTCTGCCTGGCACTTTCATTCCTGGGATCATAGAACACAGAGTCCTAGGATGGTTTGGGTTGGAAGGGACCATCATGGACATCTTGTTCCACCATGGGCAGGGACACCTTCCACCAGGCCAGGTTACTCCAAGCCCTGTCCAGCCCGGCCTTGAACAGTGCCAGGGATGGGGAAGTTGAGAGCTGTGTGCTGGGGTTATAATGAACAGCCTCAAAGTGAAAGAGGATACAAGATGGCTTTGATGTTTATTTAAAATACTTCCTTTAGCTTAAATTTCCAAAGTATCACCTTGTGATATGCACAAAGAGCTTATTATTTAAATTGCAGTAGCTGAAAGGTGCTTGGGACCAATCCCTGGGGAACTGGAAGTGAGGACACTCCTACAGAGCAGCGATCCAAGAGCAGGCTCCCAGAGGGCATTTTCTAGGTGTAAGCCCCAAGGCTGTGTGTAGGAGTGCTTGAAGAAGCAGCAGAGAAAATGATCTTACTTTTCAAGTCTGTGCAGCAGAAAGCATTAGCCGTGGCTTGGAACTGCTCACTTTTGTATCCACCAGGCAAAGCAGGAGCGGGGTGAGCAGGGTGAGGTAATGAAGCTTCCCCCTAATGAAAGGAAAACTGGCACAGATATCCTGTACATGTAGCATTCATTTATTAGAGATAAATGCTTGGGGTGTGTGGGCGAGGGAAAGGATATATTCCCAAAGTTAAACCAGCATTTCTGAAGCGTTGCAGTTTTGAGGCTTCTCCCCTATCCAGTCAGGACTGCTGCTGGGTTTCATAAGAAAACAGACTCCAGGAATCTCCTTTTATCTCTTGCATTCCTCTCTGCTTGTGTGGCAGCTGCTGAGAGGAGGGAAAACGCGACCTTGCTGCCATCCAGGCTGCCAGATAAGAGCCTGCCCAGGGGCTGGAGTGCCAAGGAGCCTTGCCCAGGGCCCGCAGGGTGTGAGGGGCTGTGGCACGGCTGGCAGGGAGCGGGGCTGCAGGAGGCAGCTGGGCAGGGGGTGAGGGACAGTGGCACTGCCAGGCCTCACAGACACCATGGGAACAGAAATTTTGTTTGCACCTCTGCTGCAGAGTGTAGTCCCAGGTTGATTAAACAGTGTGTTCTGGCTCCACCCCTTATCTCCAGTGCAGAGTGCCACGTGAGGGACAGAGGCAGCTCCACATCTGTCCTCACTGAAAGCCTGGCACCCAGAAAGTCATGTCAGCTTGGGCAGAGATGCCTTTCCAACTTGCCTTAGGATTGTCTATTTCAGCTGGAGTTTCACTTGCCAATTTAAACAGGAGTACACTTCTACCTACTGAGAGAAGTTGGAAATGTAACCCAAATGAGCATCGAAGGCTTCAGAAGCAGAAGGCAGAGAAAAGAAGGTTAAGCATGCTGATTTAAAAAGTTTAAAATTATATATGACAGGTAAACCTTTAGGCCAGCAATTCTGAGAGCTTGTATAAAGTATTAGCTTGCTTTTTGGTCTTTATTTTCAAGCATCAGGGTAAAGCTGACAGAGTTCTGACGAGGCTGGAGGAGCCACATGCTGGGCACACTGAATTCCTCATTTCCATGGTGTGTCCAAGGCACAGAAAGCTGCAGAGCAAAGTCTTGCTGCCCAGAGAGTTGCAGCCCCGGTGCTGAGGCTCTGGAGTTTGGGAGGCTGTGGTTGTGTAAGCTGTGATTCAGCAGAACCCTGCAACTACAGGCACATTCAAATGAAGGAGTGGAATTTGTTACAAAACAAAGGCATTATTGCATATGAACTGATTAGAGATTAGAGCACTGCTTTTTATGTTCACAGGAGGTGCTACACTTTGTTTAGGAAGAACTGTGTAATGTTCTCAACAGCTATTAAATATATGAAGTATTTGCTTTAACATGAAGGCTCTTGTTAATGTAATATCAGCTGGCAGGAAGAATGGGGAAGGTTCCCCCCTGCTGGGCTTTTCTGAGGAAAAAAGCAATAATTTGAGCACTCCAAAGTGTTTTAAAATAATTATGTAACTTTGTTCTTGTTAGAATTATTAATTTATATTTTACTACAGCTTGCAAAACCATGTTATATTTTAGTTTTAACAGTAGTTGATTGTAATATTCATCTTACTTAGAAACCAGTTTTAATTCATTTTGTATTTCATACGTGTGGCTAATTCCTTGTTAATTAGCCATCATTT
Source organism: Climacteris rufus (assembly GCA_013398175.1). Classification (NCBI taxonomy): domain Eukaryota; kingdom Metazoa; phylum Chordata; class Aves; order Passeriformes; family Climacteridae; genus Climacteris; species Climacteris rufus. Next base: position 364,906 of record VZRZ01002544.1, read on the forward strand.
ATCTTAATAATGGGATATGTAAATACTTGCAAAGACTTTATGTCCTTATTTCCCCTTCCACTCCTGTATTTTAGTTATTTCCAAAGGCATAATGTACACCTTTGCTAATGTAACAGCTTTGAACAGTGTCATCATAGCGTGGGGGGAAACACAGCGCTTCTCTTCCAGTGCAAACTGGAAACTGCTCGGGGGTGTGTGCACAGGATGAGTCTGTGTGTGAAAAATGTCCCTTTCTCTGTCACTGAGCTGCTTGTGGATTTCTCTTTGACAAGTGCACTGATTGTTACAGCTCCCAAGGAGGCTGAGCAGTGCATTTCTGGGTTGAGGACGATGTCTTGGCTTATAGTACAAATAAATGAAATTTTAAGCAAGCTCTGTAATTTGCCAGTTTTCTTTTAAGTACAAGATTTTGTGCTGGTCTGGTTGGGATGGAGTTTTGTAGGCATTGTGTTATAGTGTGTGTGTATACAGGGTATGACAGCGTGGAACACAGATAAATGTTCCTCTTTTACAATTTTACTGTAGTGAGAGAGTCTGATATTGGATATAAAGAGACAAATATATTTAACTTTCCCCAAAGTGCTCGTGTGTCAGGCTGCAGCTCCAGTTGTGTTATGGTGAGCATAGATCAGAACCTGCTCTCGAAGGAAAATGAAGTTTTACTCTTTACTGTCTCTACATTATGTTTTACTCTTTGGAGGTCACTTTAGCATCATTTCCCCTCCCTCCTTCTGTATTTTTGTGACACCCTTGCACAGTCACTGCTGTGCTGTCCTTGCTTTTGTCACCTCTGTGTGACAGCAGCTCCTGGGCCGTGTGTTCAGCTGAGCCCTGGTGCTGACACTGTTCCCAGCTGGGGGATGTGCTGGGAATAAAGCACAACTAACTGTAACATGTAAATCTTGACACTTATCAACTGTCAGAGAATCTTTTTCTCCTCTCTGTGAGGTGCAGTAAAATATGATGGCAGTGAATAGACACTGAACACCTCCAGGGGTGGGATGGGGTGCAGCAGGAACAAGGATTGTCCCTCTGGAGGCTGGAAACTTCCCCCACTGCTCTGCAAGTGCTGGGATCAGACTGCACCTCTTGCTGGCTCGAGATAAGGAATTGCTGCTGGAGCTTCAAAAGAAAGAGCAATGTTTGGAAATTTTGCTTTCATTCTGGATAGGAATAAAAACCAAACTGTCAACACTTCCTTTGAAATGAAAATGGAGACAAAACACCAAAATGAGAATCAGCATTGAAGATGAACAAAGCACTTTGTTAATGTTTTCTTTTGAGCTAAAATATTGTGGTTTGACTTTTACATTTCTATATATGTACCTTTATTGCTGCTGTTACTTTGTGAAAACTACATTATAGTCCTCAAATGTGTAACAATGTCTTACAATGAAAATACTTTTGGTAACACTGAAATAATGACACAGAAACAACACAGCCCCTTTTTTAAAAGACCTGTTGTAGAAATATCTTTTCCTGAATCCTTCTGAAAATGATAATTTTCAGGGTTAGAACTGTGCACAGCAGGTGCCTTCTCAGGGTACACACCTTGAATAAAAGATCTCCTTCCCATTCTGCCCAGTGCTTCCACAGGGCACCATGGTTTGAACAGAGGTTCCTCACACCTGGGGCTCCAGGTGAAAAAACAAGTCTGGTTTGAGTCTGGCTGATCCTGCAGTGTGTGGAGTGATCTGCAGGAAGCTGCTGTCCCAGGATATGCTGGGAGGAAGGTCTGAGAAAGCAGCTTGGAAAGAAAACTGCACTGGCCAGTTTGCCATGTGCTCCTGGATTAGTAGGAGACAATCTGTGGGGACTTGCAGGAGGCAGTGGCTGAGCCAGGTAAGGCCTGGAATGTTTATCCCACTAACTATTCCTTGGGGTTTTTTTTATCTCCCTGTGGGCACTCTTTCAAAAGAAATACCAACTCCCACAAGTACCATTTTTCTGTTTTCAGCCTTTTTTTTTTTAAGGCACTGTGTGTGAGCTATTCTGATCTTTTGATACTCCCAAGGCTTCCAGATTTTTTAAAAACACACTAAAGATTTTTAGTCATTTTCTCAGAGGAGGGACATAACTTGTCTCGAAGTGGCTATGATATACTTTAAAGAAAAAACCAACTTTCCCCTCTGGATGGTTGAGAGATATATGATTTCTAGTGTCATGTTATTGTACCATACTCGAGTTTCTGCAGCTGTAAATTAAACCAAACCAAACAAAATCCCCACGCTCTGTTTGTAACTCCTTTGATGTGTATCGATAGACAATATTTTCTGAAGAACTAAGTGGGTGTTGAAATATAAGATTGTTCTCATTTTCTTATTGCTCTCATTGGATTCTTCTACATCTCACTTGATGCTGTATTGAATTGCTACAGATTGTTTCAGAGCACAACAATCAATTTTGGTTAAAATGGGGTGGAAATACTTTACAAATTGCTGTCACACATCAGTGAAGGAAACTGCTTAATGTCAGGTTGGGTCAGGCATCTCCAGACACCTAATCTAAGCTTCATTACTCAGAGCAGAAGTATCTGCTGGTCTTACACCCCACGTAATTTTAATTATTGATCCATGCTCAGGGGTTGGGCAGTCTGTAACTCTCAAAAAATGTGTTTTGCAGAAGCTTAAATCTAAAATGTAAATCTTAATGAGGCTTTGTGGAAGTTTAGTGCAAGAAGAACAACTAAATGTGGATTGTAAAACAGTGTCTCATTGTTCTTTAGTTAAATGTTTAAACCACCACATCTTCCCCAACAAGGTGATTTTTAGCCTGGTTAGATCTCAGTGAATACTCTACAAGCAGGCTGGGAACTGACACCAAATGAAATCATCCTCTGTGTGTACATTTGCATTACAAGGTGTGTCAAATACCTTACAAGGAGTAATTATCATTTCTGTTTCATCAATGAAGAAGCTCAGGTGTGATTGCCTCACCCCTTTGCCTGAAATCACACAACAAACCGATGATGAAACTACCTACACGTTTTTGTGTTCTAGGATTATACTTGAGGAGGGACACAAAGATGGTGAAGGGCCTGGAGGGGAAGCCTCGAGGGTGAGGGCACGTGGGCTGTTCAGCTTGGAGGAGACTGAGGGGAGACCTCCCTGGGGTCTTCAACATCCTCCTGAGGGGAGGTGGAGGGACAGGCGCTGATTCCTGCAGATTTTTCTTCAGTGCCAAGACTCGAGGGAATGACTTTAAGCTGTCTGGGAGGGTTAGGCTGGATATCAGGGAAGGTTCTTCCCTCCAGCGTGCTGGGCACTGCCCAGGCTCCCCAGGAAATGGGCATGGCCCTGAGGCTGCCAGAGCTCCAGGAGCTTGGACAACACTCTCAGGGACAGGGTGGGATTGTTGGGGTGTCTGTGCAGGGCCAGGGGTTGGACTCCGTGATCCCTGTGGGTCCCTTCTAACTCGGGATGTTCTGGGCTTCTGTGATCTTCTTGAGAATAAAATGTGGACAGACACGTCCCTGCACCAACAGGGGCTTGGGGTGGGCGGGGGGAGCAGTCCCCCTCAGCCGGAAAGCGGGCACGAAGGTGTGAGAGCTCCCTGAAGAGCTGGGGCAGGAAGGGGGAAGGCCCCGTGTTCCCTTCCCTGAGTATCTGGATGGCGGGATCGCCTTGAGGAGGATGAAAACACCCAGTCGGGCAGTCGGCCGGACGCTGCAGCCGAGCCTTTCCCGCCGCCTTTCCCGCCGCCTTTC